>VYZS01085682.1:52048-62582 GCA_013400695.1 Neodrepanis coruscans | reverse complement strand
AAACTAAGCACAACCTTTAAGCATTTAGGTAAATTTCAGTGACCTGTGAAGTACTTCCATTAGCTTGAAAATTATTATGGAAGCAGCTATCTTCAATACATCTCTTTTTCCCTCAGGACAGATATAACTAATACCAAGGGTATCTCTATCTTCTTAGTTACTCTCCTATCTAAATCGGTTGTCAGCCTCAAAGGTCTCTTGCTATGACTCTTTGATCATGTCAATCTCAACATCTCCTCAGTGTACTGCTGATTTGTTCTTTGTCATTCTTTCTCTGCACAGCATTAGAACTGTCAACCACAGTTTTCTCCAGAGGGTCCACATTTTTGAGTAGTGCCACATCTCCTTAACAGTGCTGCATAGGTTTAGACTGGTGGACAGGTACTGCTTTAATTAAAAAGTTATGCTTCTTCTTTTAGTTCCCTCTTAAGCTGTGGCAGCCAGATATGTTTATTACTTAATAGCATTTGCATATCCAAATAGCAATATCCTCAATGTAATACATTTGTCAGTTTGTAAAGTGAGAGTATTCATCCTCTCAAAACTGCATACCCAGCTTGCTACAGTTAGCATCCTAGCATTTACTGGGTCCAGGTTGAAGAATCAGAAACCTCAAGCTGACCAAATTACCAGTTCCATGTAGGAAATCTGGGATACCCACAACACCCTTCAGTCTGGATGTGAGCATCCTAGACTCTTCAACACTTTGACACAAAAGCTGTCAGAGCATCAGTCAGCTTCATCTCACAATCTTGCCTGTATTCTGAAGTAAAGAGTGTCAAAACAGGGAAGTATCCATTTTGTACGAACACTTCAGACCTGAGAGACCTGTAAAAGGGCAGAATGTTGTCAGATTTCTCCAGTGATGGATTCTTACAAAGACAAAGCCAGGCACAGAGCCTGCAGGTAAATCAGAACGCCTACAACAGGCAGAAACTCTTCC
Source organism: Neodrepanis coruscans (assembly GCA_013400695.1). NCBI lineage: Eukaryota > Metazoa > Chordata > Aves > Passeriformes > Philepittidae > Neodrepanis > Neodrepanis coruscans. The sequence goes on along the minus strand of VYZS01085682.1, from coordinate 61,639 downwards.
AATACTTATAGAGGCCTCGTGTTTTATGACCACATCAGAAACAGTGAATGTCAAACACTTTGCTAGTCCAAGTGGATGCATGATAGGATGGGCTATACAAATAAGGTGAAGTACCACAACTTGAGCTAAGTGTACTCTTTAATGGGCACATTACTTCATTCATTTTAAACTTCTTTTTAAATCTTTTTTATATTAAAGTAAGCTTGAAGGAAGGGAACTAAAGGTTTATTTGCCCAGATGGCTAGACTTTGAACTACACAGATGGAAGACAGCAAATCCTTCCTGGATTTCTGACAGATTTCTGGGGTCCACTGGCTTGGGTAAATTGTGCCAGATAGGCTATGCTCCATGGTGGTATTGTTTCTCCATGGTGGCAAGCCACCGTGGCTTTCCTAGGCTTAATCCAAACTTCAAAAATTTCAGGAATTCCCGTAACAACCAGGATTCATCTGAACCCCTATGGAAAACTAAGGACTTCGGATGAGTTCCCATGGCTCTTGATTTCTAGGTAACTCTACTTTATGGAAAACTTGAGTGCTTTGAACATTTCAGTCTCCTTCCTAGTGAAAATGTTGTGAAGTTATTGTTCCTGATAGTATCACTCAGCATCTGCAAGGAACTTCTGAATATATTTTGCTTCTAAAACAGGTATTTGTACCTTGAATCTTAGTCTTAGTGTATTTTTTTTAGCCATGTTACTCACCGGTGAATTTCAGCTTTGTCTTTGACTCAATGATCATAAATCCTTATTGTTAGATGGAAACATACTTGTCTAGTGTAAAAACATCAAGGGAGAGGTTTTCTATAGTTGCTGCTACACTCCTACAATATCCGTAAAATGACATGCCTTCTCCATGGAAAGAACTATTATTCCTATGAGGCCTATGACTATCTGTTTCTTTTTAAAAAAAAACAAACAACAAAAAACAAAAAACCACACAACGCAAAAAGCCCATATGTATACCCAATGAATGTATTCATACAAATATATGTATAAAGGGAAGTCATATATCTAGTGGGAGAGGCAGAGGAAGGGAGAATATACGCCACAATAGAATTATTGTACATGTTAAAATATTGCGCAAGATCTTTTCATCAAGCTACACCTGTATAGTTTACATTACAGGATTCACAAATTAAACCAAACAGCGCTACTACAGAAAATGTTTGGAAAAGAGAATGAGGGAGACAAATGTGATATACTGGGGGGGTGGTTCTTTTGAATTTTCAGGTGTTATTTTTAGAAAACAATTAAGGAGGGCTAAAGAATAATCCACTGTTGAATAGGAATAGGTTAGATCAATTACAGAAAGATAAGGTTGGGCATTCATTTTGCCTTCAAATGCAGTCCAGTTTCTGCAGAATTTTGAAGCATGTACCTGACTGCTCAGAGGCAAGGCTTAGGAGATTCTTAGTGAAGGACCATTCCCATCCAGAACACTGGAGAACTAATGAGCATGAGAAGATACTTCAAATGTTTTGTTTGCTTCATCAGGTACACAGCAACCGCTCTGTGCAGATAGTTTTGACAATATCATTCGCCTCTGCAATCTTGATGTAAGAAAGGCACTATCAGGGCCCCATGGGGGCCATGGGAACTCTCCACAGCTCCATCCCTGTCAGCTAGGGCCCATCCTACTGCCTCAAACAGGAAGAGGATTATGGGACAATGGGATAGCCACAGTCCCAGGCACTGGGTACCTTCCTTGGGTGGGGGAGAGGGCTGTGCAGGGACATCAGTCAGTAGGTAGGTCCAGCCACAAACGGGCAGGGCAGGTCTGTGGGAGCTGGTCACGCTAGTCCTGGACCATAGATAGGGGCAGAGAAGCCACAGGGCCAGGCAGGGAGATGCTGCACTGACATGATTTTTTTTTTTTTAATAAAGTGATTGATTCACAAAAAATCCCAAGATTTTATAAACATGATGTAAATAATATCTTTAAATATAGACTTTCCAACAACAGTTAGGGACAAAAGATTTTCCCTCTGGAAATATATGTTGTTAAAACTTGGGGTTTTCTATCGGATATCAGTAATTCTGACAAAATCCCAGATAAGACTGTCATGGCTCGTAATTTGCTCTTGTTTCCAAATGAATTATCAATACAAGTGTTGTATATTTTATAGATTTTATACTCTGAATAGTAAAAACAGTGTGATATTATTTTTGCTAGCAAATTTCAAGGGACTACAAACACCAGTTCATCCTAAGGAAATTGTAGAGATATAAGTCCAGTGAACATCACTCTTTCCCTGCAAATTCAGACATGGACTGTAAGGGCTTCATATATAACCTGCTGTCAGAACAGAAAGGATGGAGACCAAACCCTGAAACAACTCCAGGAACAAGGCCATTTTCTGACACTAACAGTATATATTGTTATAGGATATGAATTAGTTTTTATGTGTTGTCCTCATCAGCACAATATGAATAGCAGCACCAACTGCTATCCAAGAACCAGCTAATCATCCTGGGGCAAAAAATAAACTCTTTCCATGATCTGCTGAGCTGAGGCATAATATGTCCTAAAACAGTTCAAGCAACTTTGAAGAAAAAAACAGCAAAACAAAACAACACAACAAAATGGTGATTTGAGAGTAATTGTTGTGAAATAATTTAGTTGGTAAATATAAAATCATAGAGAAGATATTTAAACTGTGAAATCTTAAAGCAGTTTTGTAATAACCACGGTTTTAGATAGATTCCTGCTGTTTAAGTGGGATTAGAGGATTAGGGTTTTAACCACAGCATTTTTGCAGAGCTTTGTGGAGTGACTGTCCGTCCCAAAGAGGACAGATAGTACTGTGGGGATGAAAGAGATATTTCAGATACTAAAAATGGGTGCAATAGCAAAAATAAAGTTCTACCAAGGATAAAATAAGATAAAAACAAACAATGAAACCAAACCAAACCAAAACAGAAAGGAGAAAAAGAAAAAAAAGTCATGTAAGGAAAGAGGAACTGCAGAGAAGTATCTGATGAAGTATAAGCAGCTCTGAATTGCAGAAAGGCAAAGAAAAGCAAAAGGTCATGAGAATATAAAATAGATTGTCTATTTGCATGTGCTTTGTTTCGCTTTCCTACGTATCGTCTCTAAATTGCTCACAACCAGTTTGGTTTTTCTTCCTGAGAATATTGCTAGTTTTGAACTTTGAAACTCCCATCTGGGATGAAAAGTGTTTTTAAAAAGTTTCTTGGGACTTGAAAGAAGAGTTTGGCTGATTATATGCTAATATTTTCAGTGAAACCGTACCATATCATCCACATTTTATATGGTAAATTATGAAAACATTTTATTTCAGTAAGGCTAATACTTATTGGGTTTGACTTTTTTGTTTCAGTTGCTATGAAAAAATCAAAACAAAGTGTTCATTCATTTTCTTTTTGAAATACAAAATAAACCTATTTTTGCTCATGAAATATTTTATTCAATCAGTATTTTGTAATGGAAAAGATGCTTCATGCAAATGAGCAGATGCCATGCTGCAAGAGAGAGCGGATGTAGACACATATTTGATTTTAAGTAGCTTGGATTCAAATGGTAAAATTATCATTATGTCTATAGACAGCCATAAGATGTCCACCTTACATATCAATATTAAAAATTACATGTATTTAGACTGATATTAGCATACTAGTTTCAAGGTCATGTTACACTTGTGCTATTCAAGACATAGTCTGTAGATCCTCAGCTGAAGTTGAACATAATCTGAAATTGCTTCGACAAATAGCTAAGAACATAGCTAATAGTTAATAGACTTACATTTATTTTATAAGAATCTCACCAGCATCAAAATTATTTTATGCATTCACAGAATGAAAACAGTTGAAAACCCACTATCTATGGTACATCACAGTGACAGGCATCAAGATGGCTTTCATTGCAGAGCATGAAATAACAGCACAGACCACTATCACATTATATTTGATAGTATCTCAGTGAGGAGTTATTTTTCCCAAGTGGTTTACACCTTAAGGTAAAAGGTTTGCACTGTCGTGGTCCTCTCTGCATAGATAAGATTAGCAAATTAGATCCATGTATTTAAACACTGTGATCAATGTATTAAAAAAAAAAAGTTAAACAAAAAGAAGTGCAGAAAGTATATTTCAAATTCCCTAATTATGAAAAATATATGGGATATTCCTGATAAAATCAAATGCCAAAATATACTGTTGGTAGTGACACGAACATTGCTCTTCCTGACTGGAAGTTCTTACCTTTATATAGCACAGAATAATTTTAGTTATAATAGAAATAGAGGAAAATACAAGATACAAATAACAGACACAATAAAACTCAAGATTGCCACCAGCAAGAAAGCAATGTATTTCTATATATCTCTTCGTTAAGACAGCCAAAGTGCCAAAAATTATGCTGTTTGTGAAATTATATCCTGACTCAGATGAAAATTTTCTTAAATGGAACTATCTGAATGTTAACTTAAAAAAAGCTACTCACATGAATCAGCAGAGTATGATTTGTCCACAGTACAGCTGGCAGAAAATTCATCTTTCAGGAAAAGTTCCTGACAACTTATTCAAAAGTTCTCTCTTCTGTCTTTCTTTTATTTTCTTGTCTGGCCTGCAGGAACTGGTGATTTTTAATTTGAGGAGGCTGGGGCAGGCTATCACTTTCAGCGTTCCTTGACTGAATAGCATTAACAATTTTATAACCTGTAATTCATTTAATCTATATTTCATTTTCTAAAAGTGTTAGACCAGTGTTTAGATTAAAAGCATATTGTGCACTACTACTTAGTAACTCTGTATAGGAGGTGGTATAGGATCTTCTTGCCTGTGCCTACACTAACATCATATGTCCTTCATTACATGGCAGCTCCAAGAAGTGACTGTCCTAAATTCATGCAGGGCAGATTGAAGGGCTCTCTAGGTCTAGACTAAACCTAAGCAGTCATCAAGAGTTTTGATAAGCCAAATCATTGAATCTTGTCTCATTTACTGCTTTCTCTGTATTAAATCAGGCCTTGGCAAGTGTCCTGGATCAACAACAAATTCCCATATGGATTTGTGATTCTGCTTTCTAAAATTTAGCAGCTTGAACTGGAATTCAGATGACTTTTACTGAATCTGGTCATATTTTTTCCTTCTATCAGTATTCTACCCATCTTTTCCTTGTGCTGTGCCCACACCACCTGTTAATCCATCTGGTCTGTTCCTGCGTATGTTGCCTATATCCTATGTTTTACTTGACTAGCATTCAATAGCTCTTTATCTGTGAATGAAGCCTGCTGCCTTCAACCTGCCAATCCAGCAAAGCCCTAGCTTGTTCTCCTTCTTATCATGATCCTTCTCTATGTAAGTTGGGTGGGTCAGTAAGGCTGAGTTAGCTAATATTCCGATACTCAAATGGCTCACTCATGAAAATCCCTTTGTGAGGCTGAAACCAACAACATCGCAGCAATCCCCCACATTCTTCTGCTGGCCCGTACAAGACACCTGTAGGCTCCCTCATTTTAAAAATAGAAAAATGCTCTGTACACCTCTTTTCTTCCTGCTTAAAATTTCAGGTACTCCCCCAGTTTCTTTAGGCTAGATTCTCTCTCCATACATTTTCTCTGATGTATGTTCTAGACCCCTGTACACCTTTTCACCCATCCTTATTAATTCCTCCAATAGATTTCTACTCCCCTGTCTATGCATTTGAGAAGAACCAGAGTTCCCTAATATATCCACACATCCTCTACCCAGTCTCTTTTTCTGTTTTTTTAGTCATAGCGGGACTCCCTCGATTTTCCATTTCATTTTGTTCTACTCCCAACACAGCATCACAGAATCAGGATTGTTGAAGTTCAAAGGCATCTCTTGAGACCACCTATTTTGACCCCCAGACTGATCCTGCTGCCCAAGAGGGATCAGCTAAAGCACGCTACCCTCTTGGAGGGGAGAGCCCAGGACTGGGCCCACCACTCCAGATATGGCCTCACCAGAGCTGAGTAGAGCATAAGGGTCATCTCCCTCAACCATCTGGCAGTGGTCTTCCTATTGCAGCCCAAGGCACTGGCAGTCATTGCTGCAAGAACACATTGCTGGATCAAGTTCAATTGATCACTGGGTCTCCTAGGATTTTTTTTCTGCAAAGCTATTTGCCAGCCAGCCAGCCCTCAGCATCCAGAGCATGGAGTTACTCCTCTTCACACCAGAAAGTCTTTTTTTATCTCTACGTTTCTTTATCCCACCTTGTCTTCTAGTGTTACAAGAAAATAGACAAACATATTGTAAGATTACAAATTGGTAGTCAAGACACTGTATTCTGGAAACTATTGTCCCCTTGCTTGATTCAGAATTCATAAGGCACTCTGGCAGCTCAACTAAGAAGAAAAGAGTCTCTGCAACTCCCTCCTGTTTTTCCAGTTCTTTTATGCTGTGCTCATTGATGACAGTATTTGACTGCAATGTTGCAATCACTCAGAAGTTGTAGTTGAAACAAATAACTTGAAAATATGGCAGAATTGCCAAGACGCATCACAAAGTAGTTTCAGGTCTTGTGCCATAGACTGTCCTTAACTTGTGAAATGCCTTTCTGACATAGTAATTCCACTAATAGTATAACTCTGACATTGTTACTGCAGAGCTATTTTGGACCTGGCAATAATAGTATTATTTTCTTGGCAAGTGGTCAGAAGAGCAACTCAGAACAATTTATTAGAAATTGTGTGTGGAGATGAGACAGAGGGCATTGAACTACAAAATCACCATACTGCTTCTAAATACATTTGCATATTTCCATCATCAAAATTAATTTTCTGAAAGGTAGTCCGTAACTTCTTAACTTGACTTTGTTCCACTTACCAATACTAATCATGATACCAGCTATCAGATATCGTGTTGAAAACAAAAACAAAACCACAAAAAGAACCATATGTTCCTCATTTCCTAGCTGTTATCTCAACATTTGCAGCTTTTCCAGGGCTGAACTCCAAGTGTGGGAAAATTGCCTTCATTCCAATTGATTTCATGTGTACCTTGCTAATAATTTGCTTTCAAGTCTAGCTTCTCTTTACAGACTATTCTTTTGTGTGTTTTCAGCTGATTAAGCACTAAATATAAAGAGAAAGCTGAAAAACTTATGAGCATCAAGAGTGAAACTAGTCACAGATAGAACACGTGTGTGTATGTTTGTGTACATGTATATATGCTTCTAAAGTGCTAGAAGTAGTAATGAATTTGATTTGGACTGGGATTATGCCACCTGTTCTGTATTTGCATTCATAATAGAGTAAGTGTTCAAGTTCAGCAGTGGTAGGTGTTACACGAAGCGTAACTAAGATGACAACCCTGTGCACTCCTAAATGGAATGTGATAGTTATGTAATATACTAGCAAATAAAACTACCAGTTTTTAAGGGTATATGTAGAGGATCATGTCAATATGTAGTGTAATCTTTTACATTTTTCAATCTATTTTGCTTGGATCCCCATTCAACACTATAAAGCACAACACAGCTTCTCAAAGACCCTAGTTGGATAGATACTCATTCAAACTATCAAGAACCACTCTTTCCTCAGAAACAGTCAGATTATTCCACATGAGTAGATCCTCAGCAACCATTGTTTAAATTGTTTAAATACATTAGGAGACCAGTCTGTCTGTTCCTGGCATGTATCACAATAAAACTTACATTTCTTGCATGATGTCTTGTACTTCAGCTGATATTTGGCATCTGTAAGAGTCATAAGTTGAGCTGCAGGAATATGATTCCCGGTAACTATTCTTCCAGCAGCTCTTTCTTCTTCAGCAGCTTTTCTGTTTGTAAAAGCCATAAAAGGGAACCATTACTACCTGAAAACTGTGGTAATACCCATAAGTATGAAAAGATTAAATTTCTACACAGAATGCATTGCATTAAAAGCACTGCTAATGCAAGAACATCTTTTTTTTGTGCTAAAAGATAAGAAAAAGGGTATGTCAAATTAGAGACATAAACTCACTGACAAAATAAAATTTCAAGTGTAATTAAAAAGGCTGTGGATTTTTCAGTCACTCTTTTGAGAATTGGCTTTAAATGAAATAACAAATAAAGGTCAGAAACCAAAGAAAAGGAGCACAAAAGGCCATGAGCATATATCGGAGCAGAGAAAGTGAAAATAATAAGATACAGCCCTGAAATGGGGTTAAAGAGAAAGCTTTTGGATCAGGATATGAAATGTCATCAGGGTTGAAGGCAACAAAAATGTCATCAGCTGTTGCACTCTCTTTTGTTTAGGGGAGCAGGACTTTGTATATTCTCTGTAAATATATTGCATAATCTTAAGACTTCTCACTGTTATCTAGGTGTGTAACTCCTGGAAACCAGTTATATGCTTGTGTCAAAGAAACCATACAGTCACAATTAAATTTGAGATACAAAGCAGAAAATACTAATTTCAATGTAACTTAAGACAGTGTAGCAGCTGATAGTTTTTCCCTTTGAAACAGGGCTTGGTCAATTTGGCATGGTTGGAGATAGGACCCTCTGAAATCACAGCCACTGCAAAAATGATAGGGCCTCAGTCATGAGGCTCCAGAGAATCCCAGAAAGAAAGACTATATACAACACTAAGCAGTGGGCAAATGAACTCCCAAAATGGGGTCTGTCTTTATTGCAAATTCATTTACTTTTATAGTCCCTAATTATTTGGGTTTAATACAGCCAATTAAACAAAAGGAACAGTGGTCACATATTTTACAGAGGTCAGTTTCACCAATGTCTTAGAGCCACAAGAAAGTCACGAGATGTTATTTACATTCCTTAGACATTGTATCATTGTCTGGATATGCTGTATTAATAATTTAATAATGCCACAAGGCAGTAAAACCAAATGAAAAACAAAATATTATTATTTATCTTCTAGGAAAATGCAACAGTATTTGATCTCTAGGACTGCAGTCATTAGAATGTAAGAGATTAACATGACATCATATGCAAAATGATTTAGCAAAACTAGTTCTGAGTCTATGGAATTTTTGTTTGCTATTATTGTAGATAACATTTCTGTATTTAAGTTCTTTAGAAAGTGACTGAGGTGAAACGTCTATACATAGAAGATGGTTGGTCTTCTCACAAAAGCTCGCAAGTTCCAGTTGATTCAGGTTCCTGCAAGAATTTCTCAAAGTAACGATGCCAACATGTGACAGAAATTTCTACCCGTTTTCCAAAACTTTGGTATGCTACTGAGTTTGCTATTGGTGGATTCCTAGAGTAATCTGCAGGTGCTCCACTAATTAAATGAAAACTGTAATATCACAGTGTTTTATTTTAGAAGAAAAGCTATGTATTTCAGTAATAGTCATCTTTCTAAGCTGTTTATACAATTTCACGTTTTCTGTGGCCATCTACTGAGAAATTTACAGAGTAATTGTTGTAGGTTGGAAAGGATAAAACCGTTCCTCCCCACCACTCCCTGACGGGACTGTCCGCGGTCCCGCGCTGTCGCGCCCGTGGAGACCACATCGGGAACGGAGCTGCCGCGCGCGTCGAGAGCCACCGGGGGCTGCGGGTGATGGCGCCATGATGGCCAGCGGCAGCGGGCGAGCTGGCGGCGGTGGCGCTGGGAGAGGCTGGCGGTGGTCCGGGCTGGGCCAGCCAGCGC
>VYZS01085682.1:25054-40421 GCA_013400695.1 Neodrepanis coruscans | reverse complement strand
CATCTTATCTATGACACGTAGTCCAACTAATTATTAGTGCCACTCTTCAGGCATTGGTTCAGATTCTAGCAAGGATTACCATCTTTATTAATGGCCTGCATGATGGAATAGCATGGACTCTCAGCAAGGTCACAGATGACACTTAAGTGGGATACAATTGGTCCATAGAGTGGAGGGAAGGGCTACCACTGAGGGGGATCTTGGCAGGTTGGAAAAAATGAGCTGCCAGAAACCTCAGATAGGTCAATAAAAGTAAACGTGAAGTCCATCACTCCTGATGAAAAAGTCAAACATGTAAGAAGCACATCACTGTAGCAAAGACAACCCCCTGTATCTTGGGCTGTATTGGCTAAAGCGTAACTATTAAAGGAAATAATTCTTCATTTCTTCTTAGTATTTGTGAGATTGATATCTGGACTATAATGTCTAGTTTTGGTCTCCCAAGTACAAGAGAAACTGATGTCCCAAAATGAGCCCAGGGACCAGCAACACACTGCAATATAAGAAAGATATTACAGATATTAAGCCATTAGAGAGCATTCAAAGGAGGACAGTGAAGATGGTGAACAGCCTTGAGAGGAAGCCATACAAAGAGTGGCTGAGGTCACTCGGTCTGTTCAGCCTGGAGAAGGGGAGACTGAGGGGAGACCTCATTGCAGTGACAACTTCCACATGAGGGGAAGAGGAGGCGCAGGCACTCATCTCTTCTTTGTGGTGACCAGTGACAGGACTCAAGGAAATGGCCTGAAATTGTGTCAGGGGAGATTTAGGTTGGATATTAGAAAAAGACTCTTCACCCAGAGGGTGTTTGGACACTGTAACAGGCTCCCCAAGGAAGTGGTCGCAGCACCAATCTTNAACTGTTTTGTACAAAGGATATAGAAGAGATCTCAGAAGTAGTTGGGCACGGCACTGCCGAGGCTTCAAGATTAAATTTGCTATTGAATATGATGCAACTGTTACAAAATTAGCATTGGGCATAATACAATTACAATGCCTTAAACAAGAGTAATTACATTGATAGATTGCAGAGCTCTTCTTAACAGATGTAACATATAAAAAATTATACTCGGATGNATCCCTTCCAACTCAGCGTATTCTGCAATTCTGTGAACAAAAATCACTGGTGAGCTGGAGCACATGATGTGCAAGGACATATTAAAATGGCTCAGTTAGTTCAGCCTACAAAAAAGCAGGCTAAGAAAAGCAGCTAACTTGCCGTCTCCAATTATGTAAAAGGTACTCCAGACAATGTGGATTCAGGCTCTTCTCTGAGATTCATAGCGACAGAATGACAATGGATACAAGTTGTATCAAAAAAAAATCTACTTAGACACAACATGAAACATTCTGAGACTTTATGAGAACTTCTGTGGTTAATCTGATGTGCTTCTTTGATGCTACTGACAGAGGTGTTGCTCCATCAAATATTACCCACATTGCTCCTCTTCTTCTCTGTTACTGTGTCCTCAGTACCATGTAAGAACCTATCTATGAAGTTCATTGATATGAGACAGTTTGCAAGAAATAAACACACAGTGTACAGATTTTCCCACTGCTTTTCATAGATGGGAGATATATTAGGATAATTATTATGTTGTCAAACTAATCATGATATGCCAAACCAGGGAGGCTTCACCTGGCTTGTTTTGTTATCTTCCTGGTGTGATGGTTGCAAGTTGTCTCCATATTAATTGTCATGAACATGAAGACCAGCATTTTGCATCTTTATAAAATATGAGAAAAATAGCTAGTTATATCTCATTGTAATATTATGCATAGAAACTGAAGCATAAAAAAAATTATTTAAATGAAGCCAATGAGAACATCAACATAATCAGTAAGCCACCATTTTAATGTTTGACTAAAAGGTAATCTCTTCTCCTCCTAAGGTTTGTTTAATTTTTGAATTGTAGGCAGGAGTCTTGAGAAACATTGAAAGAAGATAAGGTTTATCAGCTATGTATTCACATAGAATTGTCACAAGAAAGGAACATAGAAAATAGGCATTCAGCAGTACAGGTATGCTCAGTGTTAGGTGAAATACACTCAAAATATTTCAGCTATCAAGTCCAAAAACTGTGTATCTTGATCTTTGTCTATATTTAAGAAGTCATTGCCATCCATTGATCAGGTAGATAGTCATTTGCAAAGTATTTTGACTATGTGCTCAAGTAGATGGACAATCACTGGTTTTGCTTGCCATGCTGGATTTCTAAAAAGATAAAATAAATTTTAGGCAAGTCAGAACTGCTGTAAAAAGCCAGGACATGTATCCTCTACAGTCCACTGATTGTCTTTTATGTCTTACCTATCTTATGCTAGAAAAATAATTTAAGAAATTAATCTGTAGATTAATATTGGTAAAAGAGAAAAGAATATTCTCACTGAAAGTACAGGTCATTTGGGTTTTCCTTCTATATATGAATGAGACAACAATATTATTGTGGAATTTTTGTGTGAAGTTTGATGTCTTTTATTACTTCTAGTTTTCTGTTTCTATTCTCTAGAAATTATTAAGGAAATATCAGCAAAAAAAAAAAAAAAAGAAAGCAAAGCAAAACAAAATAACAAGAATGTTTTGAGCTTTTTTGCTTTGAAGCCTTTGATCAGAAAGTATTGGGAAAATTCCATTTTCCCATTAGTGCATTAGATTTGAAGTGGAAATTCAATTTCTGTGGTAGAAAATAGACAAACTTAATTTTTTCACTAAGGTTATATTTTTCTTTCTCTCTTACCTATGGCAAAACTCAGCCTGACACCTAAATAGTATTTTTCTTACCTGCTTTTCCTTTGTGACTGTCACTCCTGAGGTGACTAGGATAGCTCCCCTGTAATACTTGCCCAGAATTCTTTGCCTTGGCTTGCAAACGCCATTGAGTTAAGTTGGTTTTAAATGTAAAAGTTGTAGACTTTGCTTTTCATGAAACTTTATTATTCATGAGACTGGAACAAGTAATATATGTCAGCCACACAATTAGTCTTCTGTAATGCACTTTTCAATTGCAATGGTGTTGCAACAGCTCATTGCAGAGTTAATGGAGCTGAGTACAGCAAGCAGGCACACACAACTCGGAAAGGATTCTTTTCTCCAAAAATGTATACTTCTGTATTTCTCCATGTGGAGATTATTTCCTGAATATTACAAACTGTTCCTCCTAATTGAGATGGAAAGTTCCTCACAAATTCTTCTGTCATTTATTAAAATTTCTAAGTGTGAATATTACCTTCAAAGTCCAGTTGCAGTAGTAAATCTGAAGAAACTGAACACTCGCATAAATTTTTGCCACATCTAGAGGTTAAATGTTTGGATAGCTCCAAAACATCAGTACCACAATAAAGTTAGTTTTCCAAAAGTTTTGAACTCCTGAATTGAATTTTTTCATACCTGGATGACTAGTTCAGAAGACAAGAAATCTCACTTTAATGACATGTTTCTTCTTTTTCTCTACTCTGAAATCCTTAACCACTCAAATTGGTCCAATTAATTGACAAAATATCAGAATGAAAAAGATGTCCACAGCAGTACCATAATAAATGAAGATTTATAGGGTCTCACCAGCACTATAGTCAACACAAAAGTATTCTAAAACTATTGGTTAGGAGAAATTAGGTGTGATGATAACTTAATAGAGTAGCAGCCTTTTTTTGTTTTTGATGAATAATTGACAAAGAAAACATAGACAGAGACAGAAATAAAACTGAAACAACTTTTAGTCTTGTAAAAATACTTCTGTAGATAAACACAGAATTGAAGTCACATCATGTTTGATCTAACCTAGAAAAGCCACTTAATTTCCTCAGGAAGATACAGAACACTCACTAAAACATCAATGATATTTTCCAAACTGACATCTGGGCTATGTGATTTAGTTCACTGGTGCTTGCAAAAATATTTAAGGTACTGAGATACTACAAAATGTCATCTCCAATTTTATAATTTGTATTTTCATAAGCTATTGTTATTCACAGCTTCATAGAATATAATAAAAAATCCTACTACATTGTCTTTTATTTCAAATTGAAATGTTAGATGTTTCCTTTATTTTTCATGAGGAGGGAAAACTGATCCTATCTAAATCTGCATTGGTATGCCTATATTTAAATTTATACATTTATTTAAAGTGGCATTGTTTTTCATTTAAGTTTTGAGGTAGTTTTATCTTTTAATGCATGATTTAGCTGTACTTCCAGGGCTGCAGAGGGCAAAAGTATTCTAACTGGAAACAGATTCTCTCCCTTTTTTTCTCACATACTCTTTAACTGTTAAGAACCACCCTTCATTCCTGACCCAGGTATAGATTCATGTCATAATGTCCTACATGCTACATCATCTTAGGCTAACAATGTTTTTTACAGATAATTTCTTGTCCGTCTTTCCATCTGCTGACTGAAGAGCAGGGAAATTGGGTAACCTGATCTTAGAAAAGTCAGTGCATGTTTTAACACCTAATTGCAGAGATCAGAAGCAAGCCACAAGTACAGAATATATAAGTAAAAAGAAACTCCAATTTGTTCAGATGGTTGCTGACTTCCAGGTATGACAGAAATCAATAGACCTTTTATTTTCATAGGATCCATCTCACTTTGCTTTAACAGTGTAAGCAACTCATTCAAACAAATTGTCCAAGGTTCCTCTGCAGTCCAGTGAAAGACAGATCCAAAATCTGATTCATTCCATTTACTGACTTCCATTAAAGTGAGATTAATCCCCTTTTAGAGTTAATTATATTTCACTACAGACAAGGAAAACCCATAAAATTAGCTTATAACAATTGTTTAACTCTTCTATAAGGCTGAAACTGGAGAAGAAAATGTCCTTCTTTCATAAGTATGTTATCTGACTTCCATGACACTTTAGTTGTAAGATGTTCCTTTGGAGATTTCAGATTCTAACCCTGATTCCTTGAAATGCTTCATTTATACCAACTTATTGCAAAACTGTCAATCTTCCATAGATTTTTCAACTGCCAATGTGGTTGTATTCGTTTTTCTGTGGCCAGGTTTGGGTAGCAGTAGGGGGGACTATAGGGGAGCCTTCTTCAAGAAGCTGCTGGAAGCTTCCCCCATGTCCAGCAGAGCCAATGCCAGCTGGCTCTGGACATGCCACTGGCCAACGGCGAGCCAATCAGGAGTGATAGTAACACCTCTGCGATAACATATTTAAGAAGGAAGGAAAAAAAGTTAAGGGGTAGATGAAGATGGGAGCCAAAGAAAAGCAGAGTGAGAACATGTGAACAACAATGCAGACACCAAGGTCAGTGGAGAAAAAGGGGGAGGAGGTGCTCCTGGCACTGAACCTGAGGTTCCCCTTGTGCAATATAGTGACTCTATTTAAAAAGTTTTGCTTTTGCTAATAAGTAGAATTCATATTATATTATCCAGATGAACTTGTAGTATAATTTAGAACAAGGTTTTATTTTGATGTATGGTTACATTTAATGAGCTCCTTCTGCTAAATGTGTAATCTCACTTGTGTAAAGGCCCATTGTTTAAAGAGCTTTAAAGGAGGTAACTTTCTGAAATTCTGAAGAGATGCACCTCTGCAGAAAGAATCCCAGGAGTTTCCTGGGTAAGCAATAAATTGGTTCACCAAGAAGATAACACCTTCTCCAGGGCTAATTAAGCTACACTCAGACCAGGGGTTTTTTTTGAGAGTTGAGAAGTTCAAAGAGAGGATGACTATTTTTCTTCATCTGCATGACCCCTAAAAAGCAATAAAAGACTCTCTACCCAAATTCCAGAAGGGAGGAAAAAGGGATGTACCTGTGTAAATAATTTCCCTCCTACCTCAAAGAAATTGCTGTGCTACTGCAGCCCACAGATGACCACAGGGGTGCAAAGATTCACCTGCAGCCCACAGAGGAGCCCACGCCAGAGCAGGTGGATGTTGAAGGAGGCTGTAACCCCATGGGAGGCTCATGTTGGAGCAGGGTCCTAGCAGGGACCTGCTGACCTATGGGGAGAGGAGCCCATGCTGGAGGAGGATTTTCCTGGTAGGACTTTGGCCTGTGGAGGACCCACGCTGGAGCAGCCTGTGCCCGAAGGGCTGCACGCTGTGGAAATGTGACCCACGCTTGGGAGTTTTCAGAGTTATAGGATTTTTGGAGGGCAATAAGCCCCCTTGCACAACTCAGCTGTTGATGGGAAATCAGGCCCTAAGGCCTGGCTTATTCTCATGGAAAAAGAATGCACGAGATATGCTAGGAAAATTCGACCTGGCTGTTCTCATGAGAAAGCCTGCAAAGGAACATAGTTTGACCTTGGTATAAGCAAGAGAAACTTAAACAAAGAAGAAAACAAGCCTACAGACCCCACAAGGGATGAAACCAATCAAACCTGTGTTGCTGTAAAGAGATGTAACCAATTAGAATGTGTAGAAATGTGCTCATAAGTTTATTAACCAATAATAATAGTGGAAGAACTGTCTGCCAATAGTAATAGAATTAGAAGTTGTGAACAAGTTAGAAATAGTATAAAAATATGTCTGATGCTCTGAATAAAGGCTTCACTTAGATCAGATTAGTCATCTCGTGATGTCCCGAGAAGATAGAAAAAATCCTCCACATTATTTACTATAACCCACATGAGAGCAGTGTCTGAAGTACTTTTGTCCGTGGGAGGGACTCATGCTGGAGGAGTTCATGAAGGACTCTCTCCCGTGGGAGGCACTCCACAGGATGCAGGGGAAGAATTCCTCTCCCTGAGCAGCAGCAGAAACAACAGCTGACCGTAACACCTGTTCCTGTCTCCCTGCACGACTCAGAGGGAGGAGGTAGAAATTGGAAGTAGGAGAGGGGGAGAAAGATGTCTTTAGAGAAAGATGTCTTATTATGCTTCTCATTCTTATGCTCTGATCCTGTTAGTAATAAATTCATTTATATCCTCACTTGGAGTCTGTTTTGCCTGTGATGGTGATCAGTAAGGAATTTCCTATGGCCCTTATCTCAACTCATGAAACCCTTTGTTATATTTTCTCTTCTCTGCCCATTTGCAGGAGGGAGTGAGAAAGTGGCTTTAATAGGTCCCTGGCATACAGCCAGGGTCAAACCACTACAGTGGTGCAAAAAAATAAGATTGAGGAAAAACTCATCAAATTTCTTCTTCAGTTCATGGGTTACTCCATTCTTGTGGGCAGACACAACTTGATACTTCCACAGGAAACAACTGATTTTTAATATACAAATGAGTTGAAAAAATATGAAAAATCATACAGTACTTCATAGCATGTAGTTGAAATAATTGTCACAAAGCTTTCTTCTGCTATGTACTTATTTGTGTATGTCAGGCTAATTTAGCGCCCCACTGACTTACATTGGATTTTATGCAGGCACTGGACATAAAAGAAAACAACGTTATTCATGCGGTCTTACATATTAATATTAATAAATTCCCTGGTGACCAAGATAGGCAGACTGGACTTTTTAATACAAAATTACCTTTTTCTGTATGGTAGGTTGACCCTAGCCAGCAGCCAAACACCGACCCATCCTCTTGCTCAGTCTCTTGGGGAAAATTAAAGAAATAGGAGGAAGGATAAAACTCATGGCTCTAGATAATGACAATTTAATAAACAAAGCAAAAAGATTAATTCATTCACTGTTTCCCATTGGCAGGCCAGGCCAGGCTATGCCATTTCCTGAAAAGCTGGACTTCAACATGTATAAAAGGTACTTTGGAAGATAACCACAAGCATCCTCCCCTTTCCTCTTCTTTGCCCCCAGTTTCTACTGCTGAGTCCAACATCTTATGATATGGGATATCGCTTTCGTCAGTTGGGGTCAGCTGTCCCAGCTGTGTCCCCTGCTGACCTCCTGCCCAGAAGAAGGAAAGAAGAGAAAAGAAAAAGACTTGATGCTGTGCCAGCACTGTTCAGCAATAACAGAAACACTCGTATGTTATCAAGTCTGTTTTAGACTCAAATGTAAATCACAGCACCATATGGACTGCTATGAAAGGAGTTAACTCCATCCCAGCCAGGCCCAGCACATTGTGAAATGGAATAGAAGGGTTGTAATTATTAAATCAAATTTGTTCCTTAAAAAATGGCATTCTGATCTTTCACAGCTTATGTGGAACAGAGACCTCTTTCATATCCTTTTCTCCATCAAGTTACATTTTTTCTGTGATTAGACCAAGTTATACCTCATATTACTTTGATTTAAAGCTTATTTATAATTTGTTGCTTATTTTTCCAGCA
The DNA here is from genome assembly GCA_013400695.1 of Neodrepanis coruscans. Taxonomy (NCBI): domain Eukaryota; kingdom Metazoa; phylum Chordata; class Aves; order Passeriformes; family Philepittidae; genus Neodrepanis; species Neodrepanis coruscans. Next base: position 32,221 of record VYZS01085682.1, on the reverse strand, counting down.
TTAACACTTTACGGCTATGTACTGTCTTCTTTTGCTGAACATTTCTACTGATAATAGACACTAGAAGTAGGTGGACAATAATAGATGGACAGTTTGCTTTTACTGTCAAGTGTTTAGGTGCTTCCTTCTTTAGAGGTGTCAAATTGCAGTGTAGGAACTGAAAAGTTAACTGTATCATAAAAAGACTGTTTCTGTCTTTGTGTTTCTTTGTACATGTTTGGTTTGGGAGCAAAAGAGTGACCTTTTCAAACTAATTGTATTGGTATTAATTGTACCAATGCAAAAATACTGGTCAATCAAAAGTGAGAAAGAGATGTAAAAGCTGCACTAAAGCCTTTTGTTCTGACCGAAATTATGTGTATTTTTTTTAAAATCATTTTGGAAGGAAAGTGCAGAAGGAAAACGAAGAAGAAAAGCATTTTGATGCAAGGGTTTTTCAGTGTAAGGGAAACAACTATACTAATAACTTCATTTGTTTCATCAATTTAAATTCAAACACCATAAATGGAACTCTGTTTGTACAACAGGATTCTCTTTCAGTGTTCTTTGTTTAGAAAATTTGCATCTGGATCTATGTTTCCAAGATTCAGAGAAAAAGGATGAGGGAAAAGATATTTTAAATTTGTCAAAATCCTTACAATACAACTCTAAGGCTCAGTAATGGTGAAGTAAATGAAGACAAGAACATATACACTATATAAAAATACTCTATAAAAATACTCTGTGAGATAGTAAAGAATTTTTTTAATGATTTTTTTGTAATACTACTTTGTGTCCCAAAAATAACTGGTGGTGCTGATATAGATTTCTTTGCTATCTTGCTTTAAACTGTGTCTCCTTTGGGGTTTCCCCTCCGATTAAAGCCACATAACTCACCTAAGTGTTCTACCCTGCACTCTTTTGTGCATGTAAAATCAGTGGAATTCTCATTCAGCTGAGATTTCTGGGATAGACCTAAGTTCACCCACTACTATTTTTGGTAGAATAATTAGAAGCAAGTTGTATCTCTCAGTGAATTTATTTAAGAAAACTGGTCTTCTTTTTCTGCATGCACTACCTGAAAACTTACCAGAAACACCCACCCATCGCCAAAATATTTCTCTTATATATTTTTGAATTTCAACGAGAAATTAATGGAGTTTCATTTCATAAGGTGTTTCAGAACAAAAGTCAAAATAAAAGTCAAGCTTATATTGTGGAGAATTTTTAGAAAATAACAGGCATATGCACAACCCAGGTTTTTGGTGAGAAAAGGACATTGTACAGCCTAGCTTTCTCATGAGAAAGGTATGCAGCATGGTATGCGAGGACAATTTGACTTAGCTTTCTGATGAGAAAGAATGTATGTAAGGATAATTTGACCTTGGTGCAAGGAAGAGAAAAATTAAACAGGAGAAGAAAACAAGTCCAGAGGCTGCAGGTGAAACAGGCCAACCACGGCTCACGGCATGATGGGGAATATGTGACCAATTAAAACATATAAGCAGTGTGTTCATAACCTTAACTAACCAATAATAATAGAGTAAGAAGTGTGTGCCAATAGTAATAGAGTTAGAAGCGTGTGAGCAGTCAGAAACGTTATAAAATGAGTCTGATGGTTTTAGTAAACGGCTTCATTTGATCACATTAGTCATGGCGTAATAACCCCAGAGAAAAACCTCCACACTTACATGTCAAACAGAGAGAATATCAAGGGATTTAGTTAATCTCAATAAGAATTTTTCCATCATGTTTTTTACAGTGGTGATAATAGTTAACATTAAAAACAAAACAATACTAATGGAATGATGATCATTTTGCATTTGAATGAATGATCCATTTGGCTACTTTTTATGTTGACAGCAATTTTCATCCAAAAAAAAGAAACCTCATAACTTCTTTTGCTGATTACCACGATTTTGTTGGTAGAAGGCTTAAGGTCCTGAGCACTCCACTTTGATGGTGAAAATAAAGAGGGAGGATGTAGATAAATATTCCTGCCATCCCTGGTATCCTAGGAAACTATAGCTACTTGTGTCAGCCCTTTGTAGCTTATATAATATGGAAACAGCCTTGATAGAAAACTTGAAGGAGAAAAAACTATTTAAATGTGACCTGTGCGGGCTCTAGAACAGAGACTATAATGTAGAATCTGGGTATATAAACAGATTTTTTTTCCAGCACACCTTGATGTCTGATTATTTCTTTCCCTTATACTTTGGAGTGGTAATTACATAAAACTTCATTCAGAAGTTTTGCAGAAAAAATATCACTTGAGCTTTGCGTGGGCAATAAAACACAAAATTTCAAATTCTCTTTCAGGGTCTATGTTTCAAGTTAACCTCCACTGTTTGAAAGGACACACTATTGAAGCTCAGGTGTTTGAGTGTACTTTTGAAGACACTAGAAGAGGTTAACAGAAAGAGTTCTTTTAAAACCGGCTTTTAAACTTGAACTTATATTCACTGAGCATTACTGGTTGCTCAGCTTGACCTGTTTCTTGCCCTGTCTAATACAGTGTAAGGTGTTTGCATTCCAGATTCTGATTTAGGAAATGCTTTTTGTTCTTACTGTGTGGTGGTAGGTGTATAATAGATAGGCACAGCTGGGACAGTCGCAGATTAGAACTCTGCACATCTTCTGAGATATTATTTTCAGACCAGAGGTGAGGATATAAGAGGCAAAACATCTAGAAAGCAGCTTATGGACAGTTAACCACAGCACAATTTAGCTATATTCTTAGAAGGATGACTCATTCTGTCAATACTGCCATATAAAAGAAATGACCTATACTTCATAAAATAGGATTTCAGTTTAAGTGGACAATTCAGTTTTACATTTTTATTTTTAATAGTGAACTGAATGTAAGATATAGCTCCATAAAAAGCCATATATAACATAGAAGCAATTTTCTAAAAATAATGTGAGGAATTTATGTAAAATGATATCAAGCTTCAAGCACATCCAATAGGCAATATTGTGAAGCATCTCTTGTGGCTTTTCTAATTGATCTTGTAGCTGAAGAAGAATAGTATAATTTAATAATCTAACTCAAAGAGTTACAAAGAGAAAAAAGCATTGAAGCAAGAAAATTCATTTTAGAGAATAAGATGTTCTGTAGTGGTGAAATTTTCTGAAGGTTGTGTTTATCATACATGAAAAATCAACAAAGAGAAAATGGAAATATTATGGAGTTGAACAAAGGATACTCTCATTAGATAATCAGTATAAAAAATAGTTCAAGCTAACTCAAATAATTCAGAATCTAATAAACGGCTCCAAAAAGTGCCTCAAATGCAAGACTTGACCTTAATATAAATTTATTTTTATCAGCACAGCAAACATCAAATAGTCATTTAAAAGTACAGTACAAACTGGTCAATGATGCTCCTTATTCTCCATGATAATTCTGCCCACTTAGGCACTTAGATTTTTTTCCTAATATGACTAAAGAAAAAACTGTTCAGCACCTTCAGAGTTTTATTTCTCCCTTTTATAAGTCCAGCCACAGCACTCTGCAATTTTGTTAATGATTGCTTAGACCTGAGACACAATTTGCTTTGGTTTTGAATAGTGTTGCCCATCAAGTTACCATATCACTCCCCACTTCAGCAGGATGCAGGGGAAGAAAATAAAATTTTAAAACTTGTGGGTCAAGATAAAGGCAGTTTAATAAGACAAAAATCGAAGGTCATGTGTGCAAACAAAGGAAAACAAAAGATTTTTTGTCTACTTCCCAGAGCAATGGCCACTTTCCTTCTTGGCTACTTGCCAAGAAGGAGGGCTTTAGTGTGTGTAGTGGCCTCTCTGAAGACAAATATTGTAAATAACAAATGCCCATGTAGCAGTACAGGAGTTGAGGAATGGGAGTGTGGTCAGTTCATCACATCTCTGTCACTCCTTCTTCCTCAAGGGGAGGATTCTTCACATTTTTCCCGAGCTACACTGTGGGGTTCCTCCCACAGAAGACAGTCTTTCACCAACTTCTGCAATGTAAATCATTCCTATGGACTGCAGTTCTTCACAAAAGGCTCCAGTCTGGGTCCCTCCCACAGGGTCAGCAAACCTCCTATACTGTAGGCTCCTCTCAACATGGGTCCACGGGTCCGCACATCCTACCTGGTCCAGCAGACTTCCCATGGGGTTACAGCCTTCTTTGGGCATCCACTTGCTCTGGCATGGGGAGATACAAGTGAACCTCTACTCCATTGTGGACCTCCATGGGCAGCAGAGGGACAGCATGCCTCATCATGATCTTTACCATGGCTACTGCAGGCAAATCTGTCTCTGGAGTACCTACCTCCTCCCCCTCCTTATTCACTGACCCTGGTTTCTGCAGGGCTGTTTCTGTCACATATTCTCTCATCATATTCTCACATTTTCTCTCCATCTGAAAAATGTTCAGGGTTTTAATTTCTTAGCTCTTTTATCCCATGGGTGTTACCACCATTTCTGATGGGCTTGATCTTGGCCTACAGTGAATTCATCGTAGAGCCAGCTCTACGGCTCTGTTGTACATGAGGAAACTTCTGGCAGCTTCTCATAGAAGTCACCCCTATAGCACCTCCTAGGACCAAAATCTGGTCACATAAAACAAGTATGTGCAGCTCTCTAGCTAATTTGGTTCAACTGTTCTCATAGAGGAATGTGACATTAGAGGGACTTCCTAATTTTTTTTTTTTTAGATTAATTTTAGACTTTTTCAAATTCTTAGTTACTTGTTAAAAAGAATAACTCTAATCAGCAGAAGACATCTATAGAGTAATATCTGTAAAAGCCCATGCATCCAGAGAGTTGCAGCATCATGGTGCCACATTCTCAAAGATTTAATGCTTCTCAGGGGCTGTTCACTACCCACAGGAGTCCTCCAGGAATGCCCACAACATGGTGAACAGCTGGGCCACCATGGGCAGCATGCAAACGGGCAGGAGAGCAATGGCAGCACTGAAGCCAAGCTCCTTAGCCATGGTTGTTGGCATTCCTGGTGTCATATAATTCCGACAGGATAGAAAAGCTATTCACTGTAGAGTGAGCAGCCTGAAAGCAGATTTTAACCTCTATTTTGGCAGAGACAGAAGTGACACACTGGCAGATTTCTCATTACTCTCATTCTGTGATGTTCTGCACTTGCTGTTCAGAGCGGTACTGGCATGCCTAAGTGAAGAAAGCAAATCAGAGGGGACAAGGCTAGCTGTAAAATGGAAGAGCACACAGAGGAGCAGAAACCAGAATTTCAAACTTACTTTCCTTTTGTTTTTAATTCTTTAACCTTACTGTTCTTATCTCCACCTGTGTCTTTATTCTTGTTTGAGCACAAGGGTTGCATCTTTGCTTTGCTCTGCTGCAAGAATAATGACAAGTGGCTTCTGTTAGAAATAGGTTCAGAATTTCAAGTCTTCTGAGGTCTTTCTTACTTCAGGCACTGCACAGAATATTAAGATGAAACAATATGTCTTCTGTGTTATGCTTCTTCAGGCTTCAAACTCAAATTGACTCACTAAATAATTTTGGTACATAGAAAACAAGCACCAGACAAGACATATCTCTGTATAAAAGCTGTTTCTGGAGGCAAACATTTTCCACCTCCAGGTAAGAAAATCTGCAAAGCAACTGAATTGAAATCTACTGTGCATACCTATGGTGGTATCACAACTTTTGAGAATACAAAGGTCAATCCTTCAATATAGAAGATCTAGAGCGTGATTATTTCTAAGTCCTTGATTCCGGAATTTGCTAAGACATTTTAACAGAGTACATCCACTTTGGCCTTCACAAAACACAAGCTCAGACACACCCCTCTAAACGCTCTAGTACCTCCAGTTGCCTATCCTTATTAAAATTAATGACAAAGCTTTTACTCACTCTGCAGTACCATGGGGTATTAGAATATCTTGATAAAAAGCAGGCTCTTAAGCACGTTGATAAAGCTTCTGGAGCTATGTGGAGTGGATGGCAGGGTATGGCCCAGCAAGATGGTGAGGTTTCCTCATGTCACTGTGGTCTGTGTTCTTCCATTCTGCCAGTTTTGGGGATGCCTAATTCTCCTATAATCCAGTGGAACTTCGTAAACAAATTGAGGGAACAGCATAAAAAGACAATAGTTTTCTGCCAGTCTGGTGAGATGAACCAGCTAATCATGAGACCCAAACAGCGACAGAGTTTTCTTGTAGGAGAAACCAGTGTGAATGAAAATGAAAGAGTCTTTTAGGAACTCAGGGAACACTACATCAAGGCACACATATATTTCAAAAACAGAACTCTCAGTGCTTTCAGTGGGTAGCTATACACACAAATACAGGCATACAAGCCCCCACACCCCTATGCCAGTTTCCTTTTCATTTATATCNGTAGCAGTACAGGAGTTGAGGAATGGGAGTGTGGTCAGTTCATCACATCTCTGTCACTCCTTCTTCCTCAAGGGGAGGATTCTTCACATTTTTCCCGAGCTACACTGTGGGGTTCCTCCCACAGAAGAGAGTCTTTCACCAACTTCTGCAATGTAAATCATTCCTATGGACTGCAGTTCTTCACAAAAGGCTCCAGTCTGGGTCCCTCCCACAGGGTCAGCAAACCTCCTATACTGTAGGCTCCTCTCAACATGGGTCCACGGGTCCGCGCATCCTACCTGGTCCAGCAGACTTCCCATGGGGTTACAGCCTTCTTTGGGCATCCACTTGCTCTGGCATGGGGAGATACAAGTGAACCTCTACTCCATTGTGGACCTCCATGGGCAGCAGAGGGACAGCATGCCTCATCATGATCTTTACCATGGCTACTGCAGGCAAATCTGTCTCTGGAGTACCTACCTCCTCCCCCTCCTTATTCACTGACCCTGGTTTCTGCAGGGCTGTTTCTGTCACATATTCTCTCATCATATTCTCACATTTTCTCTCCATCTGAAAAATGTTCAGGGTTTTAATTTCTTAGCTCTTTTATCCCATGGGTGTTACCACCATTTCTGATGGGCTTGATCTTGGCCTACAGTGAATTCATCGTAGAGCCAGCTCTACGGCTCTGTTGTACATGAGGAAACTTCTGGCAGCTTCTCATAGAAGTCACCCCTATAGCACCTCCTAGGACCAAAATCTGGTCACATAAAACAAGTATGTGCAGCTCTCTAGCTAATTTGGTTCAACTGTTCTCATAGAGGAATGTGACATTAGAGGGACTTCCTAATTTTTTTTTTTT
>VYZS01085681.1:1970-44267 GCA_013400695.1 Neodrepanis coruscans | reverse complement strand
AAGAGAAATTCACCATCAGATTTTGGCTGTGGCTCTGCAGACGTGGTATCATCTGGTGTTGCCAGATAGTCCCAGTGCCTGCTTCCACTCTGCAGCCTCCTAATATGGTCCCCAGTTGAGAAGCAAGGAATGGCCCCCATTCTTTGGTTCTTAATTACCTCATTTGCACATGTCAGTGCTCCCACACTGTACACAAAGCCTGCTCCACGTTCTGCTCTGCTTTACCCTCTGTTACATCAAGCATCTGTTTGTAAGCAGTGTTGCATGTTTATTTTTAGCATGTTTTTCTTTCCAACAAAATCTCCCTCCCTCTTTAATGTGTGGCTTTCAATGTCAGTATTCTTATTTTCCCAAGAATAATCCCACCTGTGGTTTTGGCAGCAGAGAGCTACATGAAAAGGAAATACCTATTTACACTCTAATTTTTAATAGAGATTTCTGCTAAGTTTTTAAGGACTGATACCCAAATACCTCATTGCTTGTGTCCTGGCAATTTCAATTACAAAAACAAAGCAACATAGTTTGAGATGCCATTTAAATACTGAGGGTTTTCTAATCCACAATTTCCAGGCAGTAAGAGAACAGGAGTGTGTTTCAGTACTTTACCTAATAACAGAAAATCAGTGTATGGTATGGACCTCTTGGCCACCCCCAGGAGCAGATGCTCCCCTGCGTGGGCTCTGAGCAGGGCAACCTGGAGATGGCACAGAAGAAAGACATAATATTAGATTTGAGACATAAAAGAGAGGGGAGCTGTTGCTGTTTAATTAAGCCAAATCTGGTGTTTGCTGAGGTCTGTCAGATCTACACATTAAGTACTATTAAGAGACAGAAAATATTAGTATATATTCACTTTGAGAAGTGCTACGCTCATGGCAAACTAAATAAGAAGTTGTTTTCAGCTGAAAGGGCAAAGAGAGGCTTCAGTCATTTGAGTTTTGGGAAATAAACAGCTTTTATATTCAACTATCAGGTACCAGTAAAGTGAAAATCAGTCTTTTTTGACTGGGTCCTTTTGCAGCCTGGAGTGACCAACTCTATCAGATTTGGGGGGATTTTGACTAATCAATCTATTTTTAATTAATCCCTCAGCCTTTATTTCTCTTTCTCTTCTGGAGTTTATTGCTCTGCACAGGGTGATCTGTGTATTAATGTCACATTCTCCTGCTGAAAGGTGCAGCTGGGAATTCCTATCGAAGGCTGGGAATTCCAGTGGCATTTTTACCTGGTCATCAAGTGGGAGCTCACAGAACGCCGGGATATATTTTGCCCACTCCACCAGCACCAGGAGCTGCTGTTTCATGGATTCACACACGTCGTTGATGGTCGCCACCTTCTTCATCGCAATGTCTGTGCTGTGCGCGGGGCTCAGCGACAAATACTGGAAGAGAAACAAGCTGATGGTGCCGGCAACAGATCGAGGCTGCATTAACACCCCCCGCAGCAATGATTTATCCTCACGAGGCTCCTGACAAGTCGTTTCCAGCCGTGGTTTGACCCCCGTGTCCTGCACGATGCGCAGCCCATGGTGCAGCCTCCACGAGGTGGTGCTCAGTCCCAACACACACCCCTCCCTCCTCTGCCTCCTTCCCTGCTCTCCAGGACGGCTCGGGACAAAATCTGATTAATATTCCCATTCCCAGCAGCAGCACCGGGCTCAGATTCCCATCGATCACTCCAACCAGCAAAATGCATGAAATGCATCCAGCCTTTCTCCTCCAAGTTGCTGCCTGGGACAAAAAAATACCCTTTTTGGTCTCTAAAGAGCTCTGTAGTGGCTGGAGGGTTAAAACATCATCATTTTTGAAAAGGAAGTGGACTCATTGCTGCATGTAATATGCAACATCTGGACCATATGTTCCCATGGAAAAAGGGTATTTGCATAAGAATTTAAAGGACAGGCAGGGTGAAGTTCTTGATGGAACATGAAATAAAAGAGCAAGCAGCATTAGCTGAAGCCCAGAGATTTTATTCACATTATTTTTCTGCCCCAAAATTATTATCTTGATAAAGAAGTTATGGGAAAAGATACAATCAACCATGACGGGAACATTATGTTCAGAGCAGGACAGAGAGTGCAGCAAGGAGAGAGAAACTTCTGTGTGGATACAAAGAGTTTTTAGGGACGTTACAGCAATTCAGGCTGGTGGAAATAGGGAACCTGGGGTCTGCAATATTCCCTTGGAATTTCAGCTTTGTGTCTCCCACCCCAAGGGCTGCATGTTCTCCTCGTCTTGGTATCACACCAAGGATTTCTCCTGTCTGCTTTTGGGTACCCCTGGCGCATTTTCTTCCCTCTGGGTTTGTGCAAGAGCCCTCCAAGGGCAGAAAAAAAAAAACCCATGGGCTGGAAAAGCTGAAGGCCATGTGGAGGGCTGTCCCCTCCTGCCATACCTGCTGTGCCATGGCCTCAGCCTGGGTGAGCACGTTGATGGACAGCGAGCCGTTGTCCTCGTAGCTGCTCCTGCGGATGCTGATCCTGTCCCGCTCGTTCTGCACGGCTGCAAAGGGACAGAGCGGTGAGAAACATCCCCCCCGGGCCATGGCTGCTGCTCCCTGTGCTGCCTCTGAAGGAGGGGATGGGCATTTAGTGCCTGCAAGACCCTGCACTCTTGTTGGGTGATGGAATAACGCTAAACAGGCTCCTGGGGAGGAGAAAAGGCAACTCGAGGAGAAGCCCAAGTAACAAGAGGGAGATAAAATCATTCGGGAATCAGCTGTGGAACATCAGCTGGTCCCACTGGGTTTGATGCAGCTCATGGGGGAGTTTAAGGATTTAATGTCAACTCTTTTCACTTGGAAACACATCCACAATCCTGGAGCCCTGGCCTTTAATAGCATTTCTGCACTGAGGACTCATCTCCTGGCACAGCATGATGAGGCTGCATCTCATGTTATGGCAGCACTGGAAATGCTGCACCAGAATCCTCTAATCCCACCTCAAAGCAGCCTTGAAATGTCCCCTGCCCCTGAAACAGGTGGAGCTCCCCAGGGAACATCTCCACCACTCATGGGGAGCAGGAAGAGTTCCTTCATTAAGGAAGCTGAAAAAAAAAGGAAAGAAGACTTTCCTCAGCCTTGTCCATCATGCTGCTGATTTCAGAGAGCCTGTAACCCTGACAGCCACGCTGGGGAACAGACCAAGCCAGGGTGTATCCCCAACACTGCTGCCACCCTCTGCAAATCGCTGGAAAAGGAGCTGGAAAGCAGCTCGGAGTGTCCTGTTAAGAGGATCAATAACACAGCCCTTGGATTCACTAGAGGGACCACAGCAGAGTGAAGATCAGCCCATACATAAAAGTGTGACCATCCCATGGTAATTTGAGCAAAGCACTGATTTTTGAGGCCCCTCCCACCCTTTAAACCATCCTTCTCCCCGAAAAACAAGCTCCATCAGCCCTGCACACTGAACATAAGGCATGTACTGCACTCCAGCAGCTTATTTTTGCAACACGGGCCTCTAGAGCTGAGTTACCTCCACTGCAGCCATCAGACTAAACAACAGCAGAGAAAAAAAGAGAATTTAGACTTAGTCCAACCCGTTTTCAGTGCTGTTTTGTCCCCCAAGCCCTGTTGCCTCTGTCCAGCAGCACACAGGGCTGGGGGAAGGAGCCTGAGCTCAGTGTTTTCCTGGCAGCTCATACATCTCCGTACAGCTCAGAAAGGAGATTGTCAGGCCCTTCAAGCAAAGGGAGCAGGAAGATTTAGCATGTGGTGGTAGTGCAACACATCCCTCCTCCTTCATCCAGCAATTCCAGGCTCCTTTGGTTTTATTTAGGGGGAATGACTCAGACAGAGCTGTCAAAGCATGAGTCACTCTGTGCTTTAACCCTCTGCATGTAAAACAGTGTGGGTTTGTCTCAAAAGTGGCCGCTGGAGAACATTTTGCCAGTAATGACTTCTATTTTTTTTTTAAAGTCGGCAAAATTATTTTGCCATCATTCTTTTGAGACTTTGCCTCGCTGCTGGGAGTTGTTTTAGAGCATCACTGTGCACAGGACTCATTCCCGGGAGTTCATGCAAAGGAGGGGAAGGTGGGTTTTGTCAGCTCGTGTCCAACCACTGCTTTGTTTTCCTAACCAGCCTCTGATGAGAGGCCAACCAAGTGAAAGGGCAGAAAACAAGAAACAGTAGCAAAATCAATATCTCCCCTTATCAGCAGGAACCTGGTGTTTATTTTCCAAGATTTGGGGCTGTCAGTCAGGACCTGGCTGTGCTCAGGGGGGAACATTGGGCTCCAAAACCACCTTGCACCTCAGAGCCCACCCTGCCTGCAAGGCTGAGAACATTGGTTTGTGAAAGATGCAACACACAAACATATTCCTGGAGCCTTTTCAGGCTACAGACTCTATATACAGACAGAGAAAAAACAACTTCAGCCCTTGGGAGGCCCAGGGACCCCCATCAACCTGAAGGTGAGGGTGGTCATAAGGAATCATAAGCTATAATTAATCTTTGGAATGGATTAAGCCCTCATGGCTTTTATTGGGACACCAGGAAGATGAGCAGCAGCATCCTGCAATGAGGAGAAATAAGCCTGACCAAATCTGTCATCACTGACTATTTTAGAAAGCCCCCACCCAAGTTTCTACACCTGGTTTCATATCAGATGCTCCCCCATGAAGTTCTTGGGGGTGATGGGGGCTCTTCGCCTGTTTACAAGAAAAGGTAATTTTGCCTTTCCAACCAATTTTGTGTAAATCAAACAATCCCAGGCAAACCTGATCCCCAGGGACAGACTCCTTTAAGAAGCCTCAGCCTCTTTTTATGGCACATATTTCAGTGTTTCCCTCATGCTCTGATAAACTCAAGCTCCAGGTAGAAGGGGATGGTACAGAACGACTTTCTCAAGGTGATTTGGGTGTTATCACTGCAAGTACCCAAGATGTGATGGAATTAGATACAAAAGGGAGTTAATGTTTTACCTGCCACAAAAATTAATCTATTACTGTGTGGTAATTATATTGTTATATTTATTGTGTGTGTAAAAGGGAAGGGACAGGTCACTCGTGGTGAGGCAGTGGGAGGGGGATGTGCTGGCCCTGGTGGGGCTGGGCTGGGCTCTGATCTTGGCTTTCGCCTCAATAAACTCAACAAACTAAAACCCCAGTGCTGGATCCCACTGACTCTCAGGGGCTGCTGTTTCCAGTGTGTTCTTGGCAAAAGCTTTGCTCCTTGGTTTGGTGGTTTTTTCCCCCTCTAATCTTGTCCTCTGCAGTTCCCAAAGCAAAGAAACACCTGGAAGGGCCATCACAGCCCATGAGAGGGGACATCAGTGCTTGTGAGTCCCCATGATGGGGACAGTGTGGCCCCAAACTGGGATTTTCCCTGGGGAGAGGGAGGGATGATGCCTGTGTCTCCCTCTGGGGAATTATCCCAGGCTACAGCATGTCCTGACTCTGGGAAGCTGATGGGAAAAAAACCATGTTCTCCCTGTGACACAGAGGAGCCCTCGAAAGGGTTTTGTTATTCAGAGCAAGGCTGGATTCTCCTGCCAGGAGCACAGGGAGGATTCCAGGGGCTGGGAGGCTCTGAGCAAACAGCAGAGTGGTTGTGGGATTGCAACAAACCCGTGTCTCCCAAACAATTTGTGCTGCTTTGCCACACAGGACCAGACCCTGGGATGAGGAACCCCCAGGGAGTCCAATAAATATGAGCACAGGCCCTGGCTGGAAGGGGAGAGCAGCAAACCAGTAACTTTCCACAGCAACTGCAGAATGGGAATTACTGTTTCCATTATTATTTCACTAAAAACATCCTCATTTAATGCTGGTGAAGTTGGAAATATATTAATAAATGACAGAGAGAGTAGGAGGGGGGTGCAAGTGCCCTGTGCTCACAGTGTCTCTGTCTCCACTGACAGATTTACTCCTCCTGCTGTCTGATTAATTTATACCCACAAATCTTTTTTCCCCAAGAAGCCTCTGATTTTGTAGGTGTGGTATGTTCTGTTCAAAAATAAACCCCAATGGTACATGTACATTTAATCCTTTCCTGGGCTTTTGGGGCTGATTTATGACTGTTTCAGGTGGAGAAGATCATTTATCTTTCCATCCTTCTTTGCAATAAACTGCAGTCCCAGGTTCTGAAAAGTGGCAGAAGAGATGTGCAAACAAAAAGTATGAAACAAAATAGAGCTCCTGTGAAACACTAATAAAACTCTCCTATAAACATGTCCAATTTCACAAGAATTAAAAAAAAACCAAACAGCCTCAGACCCTCCCACTGTGTTGTGGCAGTAAGTGATACACTAATTCTTTTTACCTCTGCATAAAACTAAAGAAGTTCATGTACATTCATAAAATGCTTGGAAGGGGATGAGAGGTTAAATATTAACCCCTCTCTTTTTTCCACCAGAAAAAGTGAATCCTGACAGTGCAGTGCTGGCATTTCAAAAGGCTTCCAGGTTTTCCCTCAGCTCTGGGTGAGATGACCTGGCTCCCTTGAGAAATCACACCCTGTGAATTCATTCAAGGTTAAACATGATCTCAGTGAGATGCTAAAAATAGTTTCCTGCTGTTTTCTTTGTGTGTTTAAGTACCTGATGTTCTCCTCAGCCACTGATGCTGCAGTGACCAACAACCTGTCCAGTAACATTGGGCAAGACAATAGAAATTGAACTTCCAGTGCAGAGAAAACAGGGAGAACAGCCAGAAAATCCCCCAAACCCTGCAGCACAGTCCTGGCCTCAACCACAAAACAAGGATAAAGGAGTGAACCCCCTGTAAAAATCTCAAATCCTGACCTTAGAGGCGTTTCAGGAGACCAGAAGGGGTTTGTGTTCAGGGAAGCCTTTTCCTCTCCCCTCTTCCCAACATCAATGATTGTTATTAAAATGAATCATTGATACCAAAAATGTAATTGGGATAAGATAATTGTTTCTAAATGAGCTAATTTCTAAGAAATCTTGGGACTGGACTTTCCACAAAACTCAAGTTTTGGCCCTTTCTTGCTCTCACTGGCACTGATGGAACCCTGATCCCTGAAGGTGTGGGGCAGTCTTGGTCCTTTCCAAAAGTAGAATCAGACAAGGCAATCTGAAGATCCTACTGATACTTTTCTCAACAACATCTTCCCAGCTGCCTCAAATCCATCAGGAGCACAGCCTGTGCCCCAAGGAACCTCACCCTGCACCTTATACTGCTGCCCCTATGGAAAGCCAGGTTATAATTCCAGAATTACAGAATATTATCAATTAGAAGGGATCCACAAGGATCATCAAAGTCCAGCTCCTGGCCCTGCACAGGACAGCCCAAAAATCCCACCATGTGCCTGAGAGTTTTGTCCAAACACTCTCTGAGATCTGCCAGGCTCCAGTGCCCAACCATGATCTGGATCAAGAACCTTTTCCTAATGTCTGACCTAAAACCCTGACAGAGTTAAAACCAGCTGAGGTTCTTGCATCATATGGATTTTTCTTTAGAGAGAAATCTCCCTTCTGCCAGGCTATAGTTCCTGCAACTTCTTATCCCCCAGAATTGTTTCCAAAATGGAAAAAGACGGGGGGAAAAAAAAGAGAGAGAAAAAAAACAAAGATCCAAGTATGTCACATCGTGTCTTACAACACAGGAAGACTGGAAAAAAAAATCAGTCTGGAACCAAAATTCCAGTTAAGCAGATGGTTTTGCTGGGGAACAGCAAGTTCTCCAACACTGCACACACAGACACCGAGCAGTGGGTCAGTGGGGCACGAGTGAGGGTGACACAGCCCTGCTCAGCCCTCCCCAGCTGTATTGTCCCTGGGAAAAGGATCTTTTCCCTCTGCTGGGGATAAACAATGCCATGACCACACCCTGGAAAGTCTAATGGATATTATAAGGGCTGGCTCCAAAGGGATGTGCCAGGCAGAGAGTGCCAAACTCTTGGGACACAGCACAGCCAGTGTGGGTGACACCACTGCCATCTCCCAACACCGACTGCTGCACACTGCCAAAACATTTTGTACAAATATTTGTATCCTAACACTGCTCTATCCAAGACGTGGCCTCTCTTTTTCCCTAACACTCTGCAATTCTGTTTAACATTAATCTAGAACCACCCCAAAGCAAATAACTCTGTTCTTTTTGTGCACACAATTGTGCAAGAAAATTTCTTCCACAGTCCTGCACACGTGCTTGGGGCATAGCTCTGCTCAGCTGAGCTGATTTCTGAAAAGCACTTGCTCAAGGGGCTTTAAAATCTTCCTTCCCAAACACAGGAGCAGTTTGTGAGCACACAACCTGACTGCACTCATAAAAGAGTCTCAAAGAATGTGACGATGTGGAACCTGGTGTGAGTCATCTTCCATCAAGCTGCAATCAGTGATGAAGGCATGAGCCAAGGTTTTATAACTTTTACCATAAAACCCAATAAAAATCAGGCTTCAGCTCAAAGAATGGATCTGATAACCAGATTTCAGCCTTTCCAAGCATTGCACTGGCAATTGGCTTTGTCCTCATTTAGGACTGAGCAAATCAGCTTTGGTTTGGTCTTAATTAATTTAAACTCAATTTATTTTTCCATCTGCTGTATTTCCTCCGTTTTCCCTGAATTAAACCATCAGGAATTCCTGATCCATGAGTTATGCCAAATTTCAAGACACCCTTATTCTCTAGAGAATAACCAGTGAAATTTTATAGATTACCAGAAATCAGTGGCAAATTTCCCCTTGGTTTCAGTGGAACCACAATTTCACCCCTTGGGTGAACTCAGGGACATGGAAAGAAACTCTCAAACTTCTTTTTACCTCACTCATCTTTTAACTGTCAGGGGGCTGGAAAACAGCACAAATGAAGGGTGAAAAGTGTTGAAACCATCACCCAACTACCAGCATGTCACAGGGACATCCCACCCCTTGTGGGCTGGGCCCCCACTTTGCCAAGCACTCAGTGGACAAGCACAGCCACTGCTCAGAAATCCTGGAATCAGGAAAACAGTATCACCCGTGTTCTCCCAGGATGAAGAGACTGGAAGAGCAGAGATCAGAAATGCTGTGACAGGTCCCAGAGCTGATGGGTGAATAATATCACCAGGCTCTCACTGAAATTGAGATAAAATAGGAAATGGCTCTTTCAGCTGCAACCAAAATTCTCTCACTGTGGCACACAAATATTGTCTTTCCAGCCAGGGCTGCCACTGCTCTCCACCAGGCTCTGCAGTGGGAGCAGGGCCTGAGACAGCAGCAGCAGTTTTGGAAAGTCTCTTTGCACCTACCTTCTTTCTTCATGCCAGCTCTGAAGCACTTCTTCAGCCTGCAGTACCTGCACTGGTTCCTCTTGTCTTTGTCTATCACACACTGTCGGCTGAACCTGGGAGGAGATGGGAAATACAGGATGGAACAACCAGTCCTCCATCTGCAACCCCCTCACCCTGAGCAGCCCCAAACACAGCCCCAGACCTCTCTGATCTCCTCACTGCACAGACCCAAAGAGCCAAAGATCTTCATGAAATGAGTTGAATCAACATTGGCTTGGCCCAGCTCCTTGTCTTCCCCCCACTGCTCCTGCCAGTTGGAGGCACAGTGACTCCAGACCACCCACCCTGCAGGGACTGGGATGGTTTGGGCTGTGAAAGCATGACTGTGACTCAAGTTGTGCTGCTGCAGGAGCTCCATTTCAGACAGTTTTTGGGTGTTCAGTGCTGGGGTTTGTCTGTCTCCCTTCTTAGCTGTCCCAGTTAGTGCAGAGTAATTGCATTTTGCAGT
Organism: Neodrepanis coruscans; assembly: GCA_013400695.1. Taxonomy (NCBI): domain Eukaryota; kingdom Metazoa; phylum Chordata; class Aves; order Passeriformes; family Philepittidae; genus Neodrepanis; species Neodrepanis coruscans. The sequence goes on along the minus strand of VYZS01085681.1, from coordinate 34,585 downwards.
GTAAGCCCGTGGTGTCTGTAACAATGTTTTGAGGATGTGGCCTTCTGATTCCCCCATTTCAATGGAGATTTAGGAGCCTCTGTGCTGTTCAAGCAGCCTTGGCAGCTCTTGCCACATTGGGTGAAGCGATGGAAGGGGAATCTTCTGACGTGGGTTCCTCCAGGACCATCATCAGGTTGTAAAAGCTGAGGCAGTTTCCCAGACTGGTAAAAAGCCAAAGGTACAAAGGCCCAAAGGCTTTTCAAGTACTTCACATCTGAGATAAACACCAGAGCTCTGAGCTGGGCTGGATGCAGCACAACTCACCAAATAAGGACTTGCAGACAAGCCATTTCCTTGGCTTTGACGTTGTGGATCTTCCCTGAGCTGCCAAATATCACAGAGATTCATGGATTCCTAAGAAGGGGCAACAACTCCACTCCCAGGAGACTGATAACTGCAATTTCAAGGAATCCAGTAGGAACCATCTCCTTTCACAGGAATCCAACACCTCATGGGATGGGCACCACGTGGGTGGACAGTGCTGTCACCCAGATGACTTGATGATCGTGGCTGATGTGTCCTGGAGTGATAAGGACACCAGGAACACTTTGAACAAATAGGATGACTCACACTGGAAAAATTTGGAATGCCCTTAGAGGAGGAAAAGCTTTGGAACAGAAAGAAAACTTCCAGGTTTTAATTATAGATGAAGGATTTGAATATATCCAGATTTGGGGTGTTTGGGTTTTTTTTCCTTTTCTCTTATTCTAAAATAAGCACCATTTTTTAAGGCCAACCAAGATAGCAGATTTATAATTCACAGCTTCCTCCTGGTAAAAAAATGACTCTCAGATGAATACCTGTGCCAAAGTGGATGTGAATCATCCCTGGACCACACTTGTTTCTCAGAATGATCATAAAATCATCAGTGATATGTCAGGGTACATCATTTATTTGATTTCAAAACAAAAATGGAGAAGGTGGGGGGGTGGAGGCTTTGGAGGTGACAGACTCTTGGATGGTTGTTGTTTTTACTGAGAAAATCAAGAAAGATTGCATTTGAGATGGAATCTCTGGAGCTTTGGTCCTTTGCCACCTTGGCTTTGTCTTGCTGGGCTGTGACAAGGNGTGTGTGTGTGTGTGTGTGCAGTGAGGGTCAATAGAAAAGCTTCCAAATTGGTGGCCGTGCTCTTCTCAACCTCAGCTGAGAGTGGCTCAGCTGCTTTGCTTCTGTGAACAGAGAGATTTCAAACTGCTCATAAGAATTATCAATTATCACTATTGGTCTTGCCAAAAGAGAGAGAAACGCCACCTGGATGTGAGAGATGTGTTTTTGAGGGATGGGGAGCCACCTCCTCAGTTAGACACCTGGAGAACATGGCTCAAGGCTGGTGTTTAGAGGAGACAATGGAAAAAAAACTCCTTAATTCAAATAAACAGAAAGCAGAGAAGAGGCAGCAGAGGCAGGAAGGATGAATTGCTTCATGCACATGACAGAAGTGTTGGAGATAAAAGACTGTTCTTAAGAGCTCCTCTGCAGCTGGAAGGCAGAGACAGCAGCTCCCACAGGGATCACTTTAGTTCCAAGTCTGGTTCCTGCTCTGAAATTCCCTCTGAAGAGGCTCATTGCTTTCCTCTGGAAAGCAACAGAGGTGTGTAGGGAGATCAACCTTCTAAATTAGTGACCTAAAATTAGGTCAGATGAATGCCCTCTGTTTGCACCCCCTCATTTGGGGCAGGAATAGCTCTGCCCTGCCTGCCTTGGGCTGTGTGTACACACTGCTGAAAAGTCCTCTTTAAACCTCTCCCTTGGCCTTAACCACCAGATTGCTGCCCTCTTAATCCTCCTAATTTGAGGCACAGTTTGGGGGAATAAAAAAAAAGGAGACCCTTGCAAAGAGTGTTTACATCTCACTGAGAGAAGGAATATTTGTGGAGTCCATCCTGACCTGGGCACTCACTGCAGGATGGTTTTATGAATTTATCACTCCTCTGGGAGCATGTTCTGCCCTCCAGTGTACAGTGACCTTGGAAAAAAATCTCTGGGACAAGACACATCCTGACATGTCTCTGGGATGAGAGTCATCCTGGCAGAAGAGATGGGCAGGGATGAGAAAAGCTCAGCTGATGTTGCACTGAGCAATGAGAAATCTCAGAGAAAACAACTCAAATTGTCATCTGGTCTGGACAGCCTGGAGAGGGTTTTGTAATCCATAATGCATAAAAATAGCTCTGGGTAATCCACACACATCATGTATATACACAGAGAGAGTGAGAGAAGGCTATTTTTGTAGAGGAATACACATCAAAAGTTTATAGTGAAAATATTTGCTGTGCAATGAAAGTTGTTATCCAAAGCCCCCCAAAAATAAGAAAGCAAATAAAGCTTTGATTTTTCAAAATCTGGCAAGTTTTTTAGCTAAAGCTGAGAGTAAGACGGTTTTAGCTGAGTTCCCAAATGCAAAGGTCAGACTTCCTGTCACTCCTAAAAAAACCTTCTTTGGGTCTTTATTCACCTTGTGATGTGTGGATGAATAAGGAGGTTGTAACAACACAGGAGCAACATGACAAGAAAGAATGACAATATTATGACCATTCTTAGGTCATAATGACAGGAATTCTGATTTGCCTCTTCCCAAAATCTGTGTAAGATACTCCCAGCTCTGACATTATCAGTCCTTTGTGAACATTGTCTCCATCAGAGCTGTTTAATGGTAATTTACATTGACTTTTAGGGGGTTTTTTGCTATGAATCTTCATTTTATTTTACTTAATAACTCAGTATTAAATGAGCTGTGCTATCCTTTGAGGATAACTGCACAACTAAACATTCGTGCATCTATTGCTCCATCTATTTTTTGAAGGAGCATATGACAATAAACAAATGTGCTGAGTGTGCTGGATTCCACTGAAACAAATGTGCAGCAAAAATAAAGAGAAAAAGGCCAATTTCTCCTTTGAGCAGTAATTAAAGAATTAAAAAAAAAAAAAGGAAAGCCCTAAGCCAAAATGCACATATTAATTATGATGATAAATTTTAATTATAAAATTCTGTCACCAACTAATGATGAGTTCCAAATGAGAATTAACTCAGAGCAGAGCAAAGGCACAACTGCTGTCACATGCACCAGGAGATTATTTCCATGCAGCTTTCAATATTTGGGGAATATGGGTTTTCCCTGGACTGATCACTGTGGGGAAAGGCAGGGGAAAGCCAGAATTCAGCTGCCAGCACAGCCCCCTGCCTATGGAATGTGTTTCATTCACTCCAGCCCTGCCTGACACGAGGGGACAACCTGCTCAACAGCTGCCAAGGGATGCTGAGAGATGTGGTGGCTGTAGATGCCCAGCACCAAGAGATAACACAGCAGTTCCCAAGCCACAGGGGCTCTGACTTTCCCACTGGAGAGATGCAAGAGATGATGTTGTCCAAGAAGAGGCCATAACTCCTCCTGACCTTGTGTGGGTCCCAGGCTGTGCTCAGGGCTGGTGGCTGTGGCCAGACTCCTCCCTGGGGCTGTTCCCAAGGGTCACTGGCAGAAAAACTTGAAGTTTTAACCATTTTCTGTGAGTTATTTAAGATTAGAAACTACAGCCCTAATGCTGGTGAGAATATTCACCAGCTTTGGGATCAGCCAAGTTCAGTTCAAGTGGGTAAGAGCACAGTGCCAATAATGCCAAGGTCATGATTTGAACTCTGCAGGGGCCATTCACTTAAGAGTTGGACTCCAGGAGCCTTTGTGGGTCCCTCCCAACTCAGAATCTGTGATTTTGTGATGTGAAGCTTTACCTTCCTTTAATCAAGGTCACACCCAAAATGCACACAGATTTTTTGGACCTACTGCCTTTGTGTCTAAGTCATCACCTCACCACTGCTGCAATGAAGATCCCAAGTTTTACAGTGATAAAAAATTATAGTGAGGGTGTTCTACTGATATCTGACCACTTCTCTGCTTTTCCTTTCAGTTCTGTTGCTGGCTACACCTCTTCCAGATGCACATTGTAGATGAGAATTATCTTGCAACACTTTCCAGAATGGCTTTTGCTTTGACCTCCTCAAAAAATCCAAGCCAGTCTTGCTGCACGTGATTTGCAGATAAAAGAAAATCCCTGAGCTGCATGTGCTGAGCTGGAATGTAAAGAGATCCCAAACGTGGCTTTGAGGCCATGAACACACAGTCAAAGCTGGTGGCCAAAGCCAGCATTGCAAAACCTGTGCACACAGAATGTGGGGCAGGATGGGGGGGAGCCCTGACACCCTGCCCAGGGGCAGGGCAGCCACTTTCTACATCAGCTTTTAGCAAATGCAAGGAGGTTTTGAGGTATAAAACAGCAGACTACTGAGTAACAACTCCCCTACTGTGGGAGAAAACACTCCCTCCACTCAAGGATCAGGGCAGGATTGCAAGAGTGCTTCATATTTTAGGCAAAATGAGACAACTGTGACGAGAGCGTGAGGAAAGGAGTATTAACAGCACATAAAAACTAAGTGAGAATATGGTTTGTAATGTCAGCCAAGGCAAAGGGAACAAGTTGGTGCAGAATGGGAAAATTTCTGCTGTTACAACACATGTTTTAGAAAGGAAACACGGAATTAACTTTGATTTTTTTTCGTTTTCCTTTTGCCGTTCTTTCTGTTTAAAGAAAATGATTTTTTCACTGACTCCCATGATGGATTCTATGCTTTATTTTGAATTGGTCTCAAAATATTTGGCAAATTATGGGCTATTTCGAGGGGGGAAATGCAAAATGCATATCCAGGCAAATCTCAGACCAATGGCAGCTTCCTGAAGCAGCAAAATCAGCACTGGAAGTGCTCCACAGTACTAATCAACCCCAAATTTTGATGAAATAAGGTTTCAAAGAAGGAAAGGGTTGGCTTCCAGAAAACATGGAACATTTTCTCATTTTGACTTCTGAAATTGTTCAGGGTGTAAGAAACCACCCTGAATCCATTAAAATAAATATTGCATCCCTTCCTGTTTACAGAGGGCAATCCAGTATAATTGTAAAGATACCTAAAATGAGCTTATTTCTTGATTCTAATGAATTTCTTGATTCTAATTAATTTTAAAATTATTTCTGAAGCTACACAGGGAGCTGTGAATTTGAGCTCCCTCTGGGCACCAAGCTCAGCTGGTTGGCAATATATTTCCAAGCATGGACATTTCAGGTCTTTTTTGAAGTTATTTTTAAGAAGTGTAGAAGAGGACACTTACCCAAGACAAACAAGCTAATTTCAAAACAGGTCGTTCCCCAGAGAGCTCGTTACTCATTAACACTAAACAAATAACACAATACTGATCTTGATAAAGTTCAGAAAAGACTCAACCTGTCAGTCCCACTGCATGAATCAACACACAGCCCCAAACAGGCTTTGGAGGTTCATTTGTAAAACTATATCGGATTTTGAGGAAATTTGTAGCGTTTTAAGAAGTGAAAAATATGGTTTTGTTCAGCAGAGAGTGACAAAGAGGAGCATCTGTGTTAAATAACATTTCTGGGGTGGGATGGCAGATGGAAATCTTTCTGCAGGGATAAGAAATAAGATCCAGCCTATCTGGTGCTGGCAAAAATAAATATATTGAAAATCTTTTATTTGGGGACAGCCAGAGCTTTATTGAAGTCAATCCTAAATTCAAATGTCTTTGGGCCTTTTAAAATTGTCTCCTGACATCCCTCCATGTCCCACAATAATAAGTCTAATCATTTTATAATGGTGACAATAGCCTGCCTGAAACTCTAATTTCTTTTGATGAGCCAGTTAATGAACAAACCTGAAAATCCCATCTTAATTTCACTAAAGTCCTTAACAAATTAAATGAAAAGCTGCCAAAACTCTCCAAAGGCTTCACTAATGTTGGAATCTCATTCAGCTGCACAATTGGCTTCATGCAATAAGACCAAAATGTCCTTTATTTTTACAGTTAATTTCACAGAATAATGTTCTCTTTATGTCAGAGCACTTCTGACTGCTCAAAAAGTGAATAACAAGAACTAAATGCCACACAAGGAGCTCCATTTGTGTGAGCAAAGCGGAAGTCTCTGCACAGAAACACTCCCACCTCACAGCCAAGTTCTTTTGTGCCATGAAAACTGTTGGACCATCTTGGCACCCAGAAAAAAAAATAAAATATAAGGCAAGGAATAACTTGGATATTCCTTAATCTAAGCCTTTAGAAACAACTTAAACCATTGTTTTAGACAAGCGCCATTGGAGGCGACGTGTTTTCCGAGGATTAAATATCAACTGAAGTTTTATATGGGAATCAAACACACATTTTAAGGAAGAAATATTGGGGATAACTCCTCTCATAAGCCACACAGGAGGACAGACCTAAGGAGTGCCATGAAGACCTCCACCAACTTTTGCCAAACTCTTCAGGCCATGGCGCTCCAAGGAAAAGAAGAACTCCAAACGGGATCGGCAAAAGAAAGAGCCGCATTTCATCCCAAACACAACTGTGGACGCAACAGAAGTTGACAGATCAGCTGCTTAAATATTACCCCTTCCACCCTTTGCCCCACACCTCCCACCTGCCTTTCCCGGGCGCTCAGTTTTATAACAAAGGTGGAGGCGACTCAAGAGGAAACGAAGCAAAAGCTCACCGGCGTTATTGGGGAGCACCCGCAGGTTGTCGAATTCCAGCATGGTGTAAGAGGAGTCCAGGGAGTCCACATAATCTGGCATATCCATGTCCATGATGGACTGACAAAGCTTCATTATTCCGTGACGACAGCGAGGGAAGCGGCAAAAAAACAGCCCCCGCTGTCAATCACGGCCAAGGTTTCCTCTGCAAAGAGAGACACCCCGGCCCTTGCAGTGACAAATCATTACCCAGCTCTGCCCACAGTCCCCTCCCCGTGCCAGGAGAGAAGGGCCGAGGCCGTTCCCTCTGGCGTCGCAGTCCCCTCCCTTCCCGGGGTGCATCGCTGCTCTCTCCCCCTGATAAGGGGATGCAGATAAGGCCTAGACATGGATTGCGTCTTGGGGTCAGTCCAGCCCCGTTTATGGCTCTTCCTGCACAAACATTTGGAGAAAGGCTGTGGAGGGGAGTTCACAGCCATGTGTCGCCCTCCCGGGGCAAAGCAGCGGTCAGGGCACATCTCACCCCTGTCCGTGTCACCCCAGCCTTGGGAAAGGGCAGATGGTGTCACTTGAGGCTGGTGAGGACAAGATGTCACCACTGGCTGAAGGTTGTCAGGACAGACCACCATTGAGAAGCTGAGTGGCTGCTGGAAGAGAAAAATGAGGTTTTACTCCAGCTCTACACATGGATTCACCTGCTCCACAGGCAGAGAGGAGGGGCAGGTGGTGACTTCTCCCGGCCACCACCCACTGTCCCCATCACTTGTGTCTTCTCCCTCCCAACTCCAGGCAGTCCCAGTGTCCCAGAGCTGCCCCTGAGCAGGAGCTGGGTTGTGCTTGTGAGTTGTCATGGCACAAGGTTTGAAGGGATGGCAAGTGAGGGAAATGGAAAAGGCAGGGAGGAGCTGAGCAGACTCCCTCGCAGATGTGTGGTGTTCCAGTTCATGCTGACCCATCCCTGGCTTTTCTGGGAAATGTCCATATTGTGGAAATACAATTCCAGGTTTTTCCCCGCGGAACTGCGGTGGTTTTGTGTTTGGTTTTGTGTTTTTTTTCAATTTACTGAATTTTACACAGAAGTTCTTACCCTCTTCAGACACATGAGCTGTACTGAAAATGACTGGAACTAAAACTCAACCAAACAAAGCAACTGAGCTTGGAATGATTGGTTTATTCCCAGATTCCTCTTCCAAAGCCCTCCCTGACATTACAGTTCCCTCTCCAGTGACGCTGTTTTGTGTTAGAGGGTCTTTCCTTTCCATGAGCTGTTTTGTGAGATCCAGGTCAACATCCTGTTGAATCTGGAGGAAAAGAAGAGTCTTGAGAAACAGGGGAATGTGTTGCCAGAAAAGGAGCCTTGGCCAATAGGGAGAGGATTGTCAGACTGCCTGAACTCTCACTGAACTGAGGAGCAGACCAGCCCCATGTATCCAAATAGCAAAAAATACGTCAAAAAATGACTTTTTAAGTGTCTTATTTATACTAATTTTGCTTTAATCCCCATTACACTTTTTTTGACAACGGACATTAGAGTGAGTTAACTCTAGGAAGGCTTTTCCTCTATAAAGATTGGGTGCAGGAGCACTTAGCTTTACTTTCTTATCATTCCTGGGACATAAAATAATTTCATGGGCCGTAGATATTTTCTTTTTCCTCCTTTCCCTTTTTAAGGATGTGTTGTAACAAGTGGGGCACAAGTGACTCCTTGGTTAGATAAGATGTTATGTTTTTATCCTTGGACTGTGCCCCCAGGCCCTCAGAAATGCCAGCATCAGCTAAGTTTGCATCTGATTAGTCATATTTTGCCTCTTACTCAATGTCAGGTTTGATTATGCCCATTAATCTGCCACATTTTTTTTAAAAAACTGAGCTATGGGCACAATCCTGACTCATTCTCAGCAGAAATTTCACATGGCTAGAATTCCAGGGCTTGTTTTAATGGATTTCTCACCATGTCAAGCTTCTTTCTTTTTGTTTTTTGTTTTTTGTTTTTTTTTTAACTTATTGGTTTTCCAGTGAGGGGACAGGACTGGGACATCTGTCCTTTCCTTGGGTGTTCAGCCATTGACTCACCTGCTTGTGTGGATAACCCAAGGCAAAACTGGATGGTGTTACACAGTCTTGGAAATGGACATCAATCCTCCTCCATATGGACATAATCCTCTTTTTAATGTACTTTCCATTTATTCCTGCTTTGACTCAGCCTGGATATAGCTGGAGGGTACAGGGGAAAGGGCAGAAGGAAGAAAAAAAGCAGAGTTATGTTTAATAAAAATAGTATGAACGTTCAAAGTTGGTGCTCTGGGAATGAATCAATATGTTTTCTCCTATGTGCAGCAGACAGGGCAGGCTCTGACCAGCACATGGTGCCAATAAGACAACACACTCATTCCTAGAAAGGAAATTGGGATGCTTTTAGGAACACTTGTTAGCCAAGATGAAGGGCAGATAAGATAAGAGCACTTTGATTAATTAAGAGAGAACACAAAGTACTGTGGGCAAGGCATCAGAAACAACATTTCTTTGGCGAGGTAAGTGATGGGAGAAGATGTTGTCAAGCCATGGAAGCTGCACATCCATCCCTGCAGACTGGATTTTAAAGGAAAATAACTCAATGCTGCACATGGGGAGAGGTGTCTGAGACACTAAAACTTAACAAAAGACTTGTTGCTATGCAAAATCAAGTTAAGCCTCTAACTGGTTTTTTGGCACAGAAGTTTTCTTCTTTTATTCATAGAAGTACATTTGAAAGCCCTCCCACTGTTCTGAAGATTTTTCTCTGGCTGTAAGGCAGCACTAATTATACTTTTTCCTGAACTTGCAGGGTTCAGGAAATGGATTTTTATGCAGTGAGCATAAATCCATCAGTGTTCAGGTGGTTCTCAGGTACCAGAAGCAACAGCAGCCATAAAATTACCCACTTGGAGAGGTGGTGTGTGCATAAAAACAGTAATTTAAAGACAGAAGACAGCAAAGCCCTTTTTCTGGGTAATGTATAATTAAGAACAGTTTGCTTCTGAGATTATAAGCAGTGTGAAATCATATCATTAGCATGGAATTACAGGAGCAGGCATTTCCAAGTTATCTAGACCAGATGTTATTAAATCAGTTCCCTCCTTTCCTGGGTGCAATTTGATACTTGTGAAACACTTGGCAGCAAAATGTTTCTTTGCATTTACTTTTCTACTTGCTTTGGATTTCCCACAATAGTGAGGGAGGGGCTCCTTGTTATCTCCCCAAAACTTTTGGTCTGTGTAGTGATTATTCATAAAATTAAAATGGTTTAAGGAATGTTTCCAGTCCCCATGATGAACAATGACAGTTTGGACATGGGAGAACATCACCCATCACACAGAAGGATTGGGAGGGGAAAAGCAAAAGATCAGGACTTTTACCTCCTTCCTTTCCAAACTTATTTTGCTCTGCTGCTGCCAAATATATTCATTTATCATTTCCTCATTTTGCTTTAGATCAAGTAGGTTCAATCTTCCATAACAACCCTTTGGGAGGAAATAAAAGTTAAACAAGCTCCAATCATTATGCTGGAAAAAAAAAATTCCTTTATGACAATTTAAAACAAACCAACAAACCCCAAACCATAAGACCCCCAAAAATAAAAAAAACAAACCACCACCACAACAAAAAAACTAAACAAAAAAAAACACTCAAAACTTTTTCCAGCAGGTTGGAATGATGGATTCTGGCCTTTACAGATCACACAAAGACCCTTCTGTCAGCAGTGAGGTTGAGGTTGGTAATTTGTGAAATTCCCAGTTATTTCACTGATGTACTGACTGTTCAGCACAGATGAAACCTGAAATGGGTTTGGGGAATAAATCTAAGATGTTTCCCGTTCTTCTGATGACCAAAGGTCAGCCTGATGACTTGTTCTCTCTGAGTTCACACAACTTTTGTTCTTGGCTGCAGCGTTTGGCCAAGGCCAGAATTCCAGAAGCGCCAAGAGCTCCTTTGGATTCCTAAATATGAAGCAGCCTGAAAGTCAGATGTGTTGAGAAACAGGAGCTCCCACTGGGAATAACAACTGGACTTGCAAAGATATCTTCATGTAACCACAGGTCACTGATGATTTAGATATAAATCCCCTTTTTTTTTGGATACCTGAGTGAAAAACCTCATTTCCCCCTCCATGGGGTCCAATTCCCTTTGCAAACCTGTTCCTGGCTGGAAAACACCTGATGCCTCCAAGCATCAGCTGGGATTTCTCTTCTCTTCCATAAGAAGAAGTTCTCAGAAATAAGAAATGCCTGCAATAGTTATGAAACAGCATCTTTTTTCCTCACACCAACAAATACCTCTCTCAGTGGGTATTCCTTGGGGATATTTCAGAGGACTTCTTGTCTCTTTTCCTTTCTTGAAAGAGATCAGCTGATCAACTCTTGAAATGATTATGGAAAGAAAGAAAGGAACAAGCTTCACTTAATATAAAAGTTATATGAAAAAATACTTGCTGGGTTCAAAATTCTTTCTCATTTGAAACTGAGCTTTTAAAGTCACCAGAAGGAAGAAAATTAAAATACTGAGTAATGAACATCACCATCCCAGACTGAGACTTCACAGATGGATTGGAAACATCAGCATCTCTGCAGCCACTAAAGGAAAACTGGCATGTCCTAGAACTGTAGAATTATTAAGATTGGAAAAGACCTCCAAGATCATCACATCCAACCATCCCCCAGCACTGCCATGCCCACCACTAACCCTTGTCCCCAAATGCCACCTCTACACTTTTTATAAACCTCTGTGACTTCACCACTTCCCTGGGCAGCTCTTTCCAATGCTTGATAACCCTTTCCATGAGGCAATTTTTCCTACTCTCCAATCTAAACCTCTCCTGGCTCATCCTGGGGCCATTTCCTCTCATGCTGTGTCCAGAGGGTGATTCATCCCAGCCTCAGACAGGTGTCCAAGATCCCAGGGAGGAACTGCACAGCAATTCCAACCTCTCCAAACTCCTGGGCACCGTAGGGGACTTACACTCAACCTGTAAATCTTATGGAAGGTGGAGACACATGAGATAAATTCCCCCTGCCACGAATGAAAAGGACACTCAGCCAGCAGGAATTAGGCTGGATTCCTGCAAATATTCCAGCCTGAATCAAGGTTGGCAGTGGGAGAGGAGAGAGGAGCCAGGGAGAGAGGAGCAGCATTACCTCACCCACTGCCTGGGGGAGGCATGGGACTCATCTGGAGCTTGACTGTGGGCAAGATTTTGGCTTTTCTTGCTGAAAAGGAGATGCTGTTTAGTCAGGAGCAATCAAGCTTGGAAGGAGTATTTGCCATGACTCCCCTGTCCCCCCCTGAGCAGAATTCCTGCCACCTGGAGCCTTTCCAGCTGCAGCCTTGACACTTCTTCAGATCTGTCATTAGCTCAGCTGAGGAGGAAACAGAAAAGCTATTCAAGACCCAGCTCCAACGTGGGAGGTTGGAAGTGCAAATTCTCACCTCACACTGAAAGCAGGATGAGTGTTTTGTGTTGATGTTGTGCTTTCTATTTTAGGGGATGCCTTTGTTATTTTACCAGCCCTTCTCTATCCTATAACACATCATTTTTAAGGTGTTCTATCCAAACCGTGCTCATCTATCTTAAAAGGCAATTTCCCACATGCCCAAAAGTTAACCCAGGCCTTAGATTTTGACTTATACCTTAAAATTTCCTAATTCTGAGTCTAAAAGCATTGACTTTATTCCTTGTTGGGGTTTTTTTTCTGTATTTTAAGACTTCTGTGGTGGAATCAAGGTCCAGTTTTACCCCCATGAAGATCTGAATTTCACCTCAAGCCACCTTTTGAGGTTGTAAGCTCTTTGTAAGCCACTCTTCTCTGTACCTTCACATTCCCAGTTTTATTATTTGAGATAAACCAACAGATTTTATCTCAGTTCTGGAGAAGCACCAAGAGTGACCTCTGTGATCAGACAAATCCTCATCTGCTTTGCAGTAAACTGAGAAGATGAAAGCAACCACTCCTACCAGGGAAATAATGCAGCATTTTGGGGGGAAGTTTTGGGTTCTGATTTTTGTCCCCAATATTTTCCAGCTTTATTCTTCAGGTAAACATGGAATTCCTTAAAAATTCAGGACAAATCTGGAATTCCTCGAAATTACTCCTTTCAGTGTTGTTTTCGAAGTAATCCAAGGGTAAATATAAAAATCTCAGAAATATAAAAAGCTCAAAAAACCCCAGATCAAGTCCACTGTAGCTGCAGTAATACATTATGTATTTGCACATCTGACCTTGCAGCTGTTGCACACACACACAAAAAAAAAAGAAAGAAATATCTTCACCAACATGTTTGGAGCGATCTGGACAAATACTTTCCACTTATACAGGGAACTGGAAAGCTGAAACAGGCACAAACCTAAAGAAATATTGATTTTTATATTTTTTTTTTTAAATGATGGATTTTCTGAACTGTTTATTGTGCTGAAATGGATGAGGCTTTGGGGAAAATAACTAAGAGTCATAACAACATCAAAGGGGTAAAGTCAAAAAGAAAAATGGGAAAATCAATAGGAAAAGATCACAGAATTATAGAATAATGGAATCACAGAATATCCTGAATTAGGAGGGACCTGCAAGGACCACTGAGTCCAATAATTTAGTCTGGAGAACCGAGACAACCCCTATTTTACCTTTTTTAAAACAGAAGAGTGAAAAAAACCAGAAATAATTATTAAAAAAATATCCCTCTCAGATAGACATTGAAAGATAGAGAATCACCTGCAAATATTTAATCCAGCACAGTTGTTCAGCAGCTTGTCCTGATGCTCCTTCCCAAAGCAAAGCTCTGGGGAACATTAATGGCATTGCAGTTTCTGTGGGTGCAGGAGAGAACTGTTGGTGTTGGTCGGGTGGATGTTTGTACCCTTCCAGCCTTGAGAACACTCCAGTCTGATTATCATCTCTAACAGTCCTTTGTCCCATGGGGAATTTTCCCTTTTGAAGGCTGCCTTCCTCATAATTGCTGCTCTTAGTGGGTATAGCAAAAGAAAGGGACTGTTTGCCAAGTGACAAACACACACACATACAAACCTCTGGGTTTCCACAGATGTTTTCAGGAAGCTGAAAGCCCTGATAAATCCTTGCAGACCACTGAGATGAATAATATTTGGGGATGCATTTTTGAGGCTCCCAAACTGGAGAGGTATTTGTGGCTGTGGGCTTTGCCACTCATGGAAAAGTGTGGTTTCCTTACATCCATCATATATAGGCTGTATTTTGCACATCAGCCTTTAATTAGAATCATTTCATATCTTAAAGAGTTTGTGACATCAAATGAATCCTTTAGAAATTGGAGTTAACCAGCAAGTTATAAATTCCCCCTTTTTTTTTCATTCATGAGTTGCCACAATGCCAAAATTCCCTCAGCAAATCAGCTGAACCCAAATGTGGAATAAATGCCACAGTCTCAGGGACAGACCTGATGAGCATTTTTACACCCTATACTAATTTACAGGAGCTGAGGTCATGGTGAACCAGCCCTTTTATCAGGGAGGTTTGCAGATCACAGTCTGATTCAATTCCTTCAGTAAGATTGTATGGATTGTATGGATTAAAAAATTATGTCTCATGTTAAACTTCAATTTCTGAACACCAAGAATCTTTTGAAAGATGTCTTTGACAGCTCTGCATTTAATGCTGCTGAACAGTGAACAAGAGGTAATAAAAAAAACAATGCTTTGAGAATCAGGTCCTTCCCAGCTCTCCTAATTATTGCTTTGAGGAGAGAAGGAGGGGCAGCCTCTGAGGGGGCACAGCAATATGAGATAATAAGCTTTTTTCTGCCACTGCCATGTGGAATAACCTAATCTCTGTCCTCCTGTTTGTCTGGGGTTTTTTTCCCTCAGATATTTCAGGGAAGGAGTGGGAAAACCCAGCCTTAAAGCCTGGAGGAGCTCTCTAACCCAAGCTGTTTTTCTGATTTCAGTTCTGTTTAGAACATAACAAGGGTTTGTTATTCCATGGTCCCCCACTGAAATAGGCCACTGTGGCCTCCCCTGTTGAAAGCTGCCTGCCAATTATATTTTGCTCCAGGCCAGAATTCTACTTAAAAACACCAATGAAATATTAGCAGAGGAAAAAAAGCTCTTTTTTTTTGCTCTTATTTGTGCTCCAGCAGCACTTGGGGGATGGATGCTTCTAGACCAGGTGCTGCTCAGAAATGCAAGAGACAAGAGGAAAGAAGGAAAAATGAGGAGGGAAAACAGATGCAGGTTTTTTCCCAGCAGGTCATGTCTCTGCATTGTGAGATGCACCCAAATGCAATGTTTAATCATGGACCCAACTGGCTTAATTTCAAGAGCTGACCCACAGAACTGATTCCTCCATGCAAAAGAAGAAGGGATGTGGCAATTACTGGAAATTATTTAGCAACATCTTATGAGCCAAGAGACTGGCCATGAACTCAGAGTGAAGCACCATCACCATGGACTGCAATGAGTCCATTTTAGCCTGAATTTCATTGATATGTGTACAAGGTATGTATAAAAGAAATTAATTGTCACTCTAACACTGTTTTCCTAGTTTTACACAGTTAGAACTTTCTCCCTTGCATTGGCCCCCAGGAATACCCAGCCTGAGAGCCATAAGCAATTTCCACTCCATACTTGCAATATTCTCTTTATGTACTTTGCTTCTGGGCCATTTTTCTCCTTAGAAGATTATGCAACACTAATTACATTCATTTTTTTTCTCCAGGAGAGCTGATAGAAACACATCCAAAGGCACATTTCCCTGAGCAATAGTCTGCTTTGATAAATTCTCGTTGCACTGGAAATATTTGTACTTTAATCTATAAAATAGAGATTAGGCAAAAAGTTTCTAATACTGCTTAAGCATTTCTAGGCCAAGCAACAATTTCACTGTATTTTAAATGAAAGAAAGCATGTGATTTGTTATTTTTATGCCACCCTAAAGGGGGGTGGATGCATTTCTTCACCAAATGTCTATTCCATTTGTATGTTAATGAGTTTAGATAAAGAGATTAAGAAACCAACAACGTTTGCTGTGAGCACACTGATGACACTCATGCATGGCTAAGCCTCACACTTCTGATCAACTACTTGAAAACTTTTGGGGGAAATTTATTCTAATCCCTGCTCGAAAAATAAATCCCAGACAAGAGCAATAAGGATAAGGGGCTTTCAAACAAAGCAATACTTGCTCAGGCAAGATGGATAAATTAAGGGCAAGTTGCCTAAATCAAATAATGAAGTCCACACTTTCCAGAATTGTTTTGTTAGCACTCAGACCCTGGATACTGTGATCATCTGTAGAAAACTAAATTCAGCCACTGGCTGACTCACCCCAGTGAGAAATGGTCAAAACTGGGGGGAAAACCATGATCTTACCTGTAGGTCTAGAGCAGCAGAATTGAAACCAGCTCACCCAAAGCAGGGATATACTGGATTTACCATCATTTTGAACCGAATCCAACCCAATTAAATCCATCCTGAGCAAAAAAAGCAATCATAACAAATAAAATAAATAATAAAACAACCCCCATTTCATTCCATTTGCTGGCAGTTTTGCCCAGCACAAGGACACTCAACATCAGTCATGGACACCCCAGAGCCCTGCTAAGCACAGTGACATCTCCTGGGGCAAACAGAGTTTAATTAAATCCACCTTAAACAACTTGATCAAAGAGGAGAAGGTTGATCTGATGCTCAGACTTTCCTCTTACTCAAGATGGCAGCAGAGATATTATGAGTCACTGAGCAGAGCTGGCTGCTGGGTGTGTTTTCTGCACCTCTAATAGGGCTGCTCTCAGTCCCTGGAAACAGTTTGGGATTGGAACAAGGCAGAAGTGAACAGAAAATAAAACAAGGGAGTCAGGAGATGATTGCGGATGTTCCTCAGTGTGTCCTGTTGCTCCTGGCCTTCTCCCCTTCTTTCCACACAGGAACACATGATGTTTGCACAGCCCCATTAGAGAAACTTGTCTCCAGGTTGCAATATCAGAGAGACAAACTGGAGGAGTATCCTGGAAAAGAAGAAATGGATGATGTGGAACAAATGTTTTCCTTTAATTGCTCATTGCAGATGCAGCCCAGTTACTGATCCACCTGCTGTCCTCCCACAGGGATAATTACTCACCCCCTGATCCCAGCCAACTGAAATGATGTTTTCCATGCCTCATCATGCCCAGCTCTGCTTTGCCCAACAATATGCCCCAAAGTGCAAGTGCAATGCTCCCATAAATACCTATATCCCTCTTTTCCAGAGAAACTGTGGCTGCCTTATCCCTGGAAATGTTCAAGGACAGGTTGAGCAACCTGGTCTAGTGGAAGATGTCCTTGCCCATGGCACAAAAGTACTTTTAAGGTCCCTTGCAGCCCAAATCTTTCTATGACTCTATGATTCTGCACCTCCAGGTACAGTTAGGAAGCTTTTCCTACCTTTCCTCATGTCACCATTCAAAACTAAAGCTTCTCACACAAATCTTCTCCTGGTTGGACCTTTGGGGCTCATGAAACTTTAAAAAAAAAAAAAAAGAGAAGGTTTCTAATCATAAGTGAAGTAACAGTAAGTACAGATATTTTTGTGGTTGCTTAAGAGTCATATGGCAAATAGGGTTTTCCAGAGAATCCAGAGATGTTAATTAAAAATAGTAGTGGCATCAGGATGTGGGAGCAGAGCTTATAAGTCACAGCAATAAATAGTTCATGTCTAAAATCCCTGTTTCACATTTGTCATAAGAACTGATCAGTTCCTGAATATCCAGCTTATATTAATGCTGCTTTCCAATTTGCTCATATGCTGCTCTTCTAAACCACATTTATTATTCCCCAAACACTGAAGGACTTGCACTCAGTGGTGCTGCTCAGTGAGGACAGAAGCACTTGGGAGCGAGTTCTGATCACGCTCAACAAGCAATTAACAGTTATAACCAGCTAATTGAATCAGGACAACAGAAGTTTTAAAGGATCTCTGCTTGTCACCTACACCAAGCCACCCCTGGAAGCAGGAGCAGCTCATGTCTCCAACATTCCAGCAGTGGGACTGGAATTTCCTCACTGCCAGAGGAATTTGGCTTTGGTGGAGTGGCTGGTGGGCAAGGGATGGGAGCTGAGAAATTGTGTGTTGGGTTTCTGTGGCCAGGTTTTGGTAGCAGGGGGGCTACAGGGGTGGCTTCTGTAAGAAGCTGCCAGAAGCTTCGCCTGTGTCCTGCAGAGCCAATTCCAGCTGCTCCAGGCTGACTCTGCTGGCCAAGGCTGAGCCCATCAGCAGTGAGAGTAATGCATCTGGGATAACACATTTAAGAAGGAAGGGGAAAAAGTCATTATTTTGCAGATGAATGGGAGACAAAGGGCAGAGTGAGAACATGTGAACAGCACTGCAGACACCAAGGGCAGTGCAGAAGGAGGGGCAGGAGGTGCTGCAGGCTCTGGAGCTGAGGAACAGGGGGGCACAGATCCCCCTGAAACTCAGGGAGCAGGATTTTCCTGGGAGGACTTGTGTCCTGTGGGGGCCCCAGGCTGGAGCAGCCTGTGCCTGAGGGACTGACCCTGTGGGGCAGCAGAGTGTGAAGAACTGTTGACCATGGGATGGACTCACACTGGAGCAGTTTGTGAAGGACTATTTCCTATGGAATGGACCCCATGGGAAGCAGGGGTAGGATCCTCTGAGTCTGTTTTGCCCATGATGGACTGTTGGATGGATTGCTGATGGACTGTTTTGCCCAGTAAGGGATCTCTCATGGACTTTGTCTCAACCCAGGAACCCTTTGTTATATTTTCTCTCCTCTGTCCTTCTGCAGAGGGGGGTAAGAGAGGGACTCCAGTGGGTACCTGGCATCCAGCCAGGGGCAAACCACTACACCTTGATAGGGCTGGAAAGAGAACATGACCTGAGGTCCAAGCTTTATTATGTTCCTCATTAACAGAGTCTTCATCTTTTCTTCTTTTCAACAGATCCACTTATTCCTGTGCCTCAGGCAGAGCCAGCACCAGCTGGAGATAATTTAGTCCTACTTCACTAATGTTAATGTCTCTGGATTTAATACTGGCTTTTCTGGAACCCTACTAAGACTCTTTGGCTTGGCAGGGTGGCTCAGGTAGTTATCCTGAGCATAATATTTTGTTAGCCAGCCCAGTGCAGATTTATTTCAAATGTGAAACAGGAATCTGGTCATCCAGGACTAACAAACCTCCCCAAGCTCTTCCCCTGCCTGATGCTCAGCAGCCCTCAGCTCTGGGGAACATCTTCAAAAGCCTTTCAAGCTTAACTAATGCCTGCTGGAGAAACACTCAAAAGCAAAATGAAGTCTTCAAGTCTTCAGAGGGAAAATCCAGTGGCTGGAGAGATGGGTGGACACTGCTGGGAATGAGGAGCAGGGGTGTGAGCTGAGCTTTATCACTGGTTGGCACCAAGGGCTTTGTGTCTGGATAAAACCCAGCCCAAGTCCCTCTGCTGTTCCTGTGGTCTCTGGGGGCCTGTGAATACCTGATCCAAAGGATCTAAGCAATGGCCTGAGGAGAAGCTGGGAGAGAGCTCAGATGCAGAAAGCCTTCAGAAGAACAGACAATAAAAAGCTGAGGCACATCACCACAGCCTTTGTTCACACTGCTGTGCCTGGGGACAGCCATGAAATCATGAATTGAAATCCCTGCCAAACCAGAGAGCCAGAGGGAGATTAAAAACTGCCCCATGCAAGATTTCTCAGGGGATATTTTACCTGCACTGTTGTTCCTTAACACTCTGCAGGGATGGTCTCAGCCTTGTGTGACCTGCTCCTCCTCTTGTGCAGGATGATTTGGTCCAGAAGGACATCAGTGATGGAAAGGAGATGCAAAGTGTGTCTGGTGAGAAATGTTGATGTGATCTATATAACACACAGGATTTTTCTTCAGGCTCCTCATAATCTCACCTGTTCCAGCCAATCAGTAATTCAGTCCCATTCCTTGCCAGTGCCATGGAAAAGCCCTGGAATTACCCAGCAGTTTTGATATCTGCATTATATTCTACCTTCTCTTTCATGAAGAAAAATTTTGCTGCAATACTCAAGATAAAAGAAATAAAACCAATGTGAAAGCCCATCTAACTGAATTAAAGGAAAGTAGCCTCTCAGACTGACCATTCTCTGAATCATATTATCTTCATGTTTACTGCCTATTTAACAGGAGGCTAAATGATCCAAAATTTTATCAGAATAAATCAACCAAACAAAATAAAAATCCCCTCTAAAAATGACAGACATTCTTAATAGCCATCTGGAACAGATTATTCCTCTCCAAGTAGCATTGTTGATACTGAAAGTGTTGTAACAATATCCTTTTCTTATGTGGTTCTGCTGTGGCTCCATCCATAATAAAACTAGTCAGTGCCAAAGAACCCACTTAGCAAGACAAGATCCCCAAAACCTGGATTATTTGTGTAAGACTCTCATTTGACGTTCTGAGTTTCATGGTCTGATGAAATTTCTTTTAATGTTTTTAGAGGAGACCAAAGAATGAGCATCACCTAATCTGGGGAAATGCTTTTGCTGGACTATCCACCCTCCAAGTCCTTGTAAAGCCTAAACTAAGACTGAAAATAAAGATAACTTTCCCTATTTCCTGCTTTTTAAAACCTGAAATAACTGTATCTTTTTTTATTTTGTTGAGTATATATGGTCAGCTCTGCAGTAAGGCTGCATTCAGAGTTTACCACAGAAAAAGCAGAATATCCATTACTCTCATAAATGATGAATAAATGTTATTCAAAGCACATCTTACACCAAGATACTCAGAAAAATCTAATAATATTGAGGGCTCAAACAGAGGCAACTGAAACAAAACCACCCAGCAGAAAGAACTGAACATTCACCACTTTTTAGCTAAAATAAATCAAAGAGTGGCCTGCCAGGTTCCCAAATAAAGGCATTTCTATCACATTCATGGTGGTCACTGCTGGAAAGATGCTGTTTTTCATAAAAAACATCTCCACTTGTGCCACTTTGCAGGTATTTATCTGTAGCTGTGGCTCATTTCCCAGCACTTTTCTGTCTCAAGCTTTGAAGAAGTGATCAGGGCAGAGAGATTGGTACTGCAAACATAATTTCCCTAGGAAATTGCCCTTAAAATTAGAGAAGCTCCGTGGTTTTCACCCTATTTTTCCTCCTTTCTTTGCCCACTTGCTGATGCACCATCTGATCCTGTCCTACTTATATAACCTCAGTTTCTCCAGCTGTACACGTTCATGATTCTGCAAAAAAACAGTTACTCTTTGTAAAAGCATTTCAGAACTTGGTGGGGGAAAACCAAGGAAAACAACATCATAACAGAGCCTGTTAGATGCTGGACATTACCAGTTCCAGCTGTTCTATCAGCCAAACACTTCCAAGCAATTTAGCCCACAGCAGCAAATCTCAGTGACAAGCTGATCCAAAAAAGAAAAAGAAAAAAAAGGAAGGGGGGGGGATGAGAAGAGTCAGAGCCGTTTCAGAACTTTGAAGTCTCACTCTTTGCCATCACACTGCTCTTCCCTGAGGTCACTGTGCTGTGCCTCAGCCCAAATGCCATCCCCTGTCAGAGAATTGAAGAGCCCTGGGTGCAGCTCTGCATTGTTGCTCAGCCGCCCTGAGAAACGGAGCCCGTGATGCGCGAGAAGCCACAAAACCAGCAAGCAAATGTTGTCCGGGGGGGTTGTTGGCAACTGCTGGGACAAAACATGGCTGGAAGTCATGGGGTCCCCTCCCTCCACCCCTGCCACCCTCGCTGAGACCCAGCTGTGAGCCTGTCTTCTTCTTCTTCCCTCTGTTCTCTGCGGTGTCTGATAGCAGAGGTCCTGCCAACCTACAGTTAGAAAGGAGAGAGCTGTGCCTTGGTGCCTGCCCAGAGATAGGGCAGTAATTCATGTAGCCAAAGTGCCCAGGACTTGCCAACCACGTCAAAAGCAAGTTCATAACAAATTATTCTTCTTGGGGCACTTCCTTCACTTGCCAATGGAGGAAGAGCAAAGAAAAATGACAAAGGGCTCCTCCTGCTCCCTTTCTTCAGACAACTGTGATTTATTACAGGCGAAACGAGGAGGATTCCAAAAGCATTACTGCTATAAGGGAAGGTAACCCAATCTCCAGCAAAAATAAACAGCCATGTTTAAATAAGCCTTCAGAGAATTGCTACTGCCCTTTTCTCTAGAAGTTGAGGGAGGATTTCTTTGCCCTGATGCTGTGAGGGGCTGCTCTGAAGACCCAGAGATCTCCTCTGGTTTGGGTGGCCTGGTAAGTCATCAAAGGATAAAAAAAGAGAACAAAGGGGAAAATAAAAGTCTTATAATCTGCAGCTGAAGTGCCTGACAGATGTTGGTGTGTTGTTTGTGGGAACTGCAGCTTTAGAGAAGTTCACCCAGCTCAGTGCCCAGGCTCCTACCCCTGGAAGGGCTGGGATGTGAAAGGTCTTTCCCCAGTACACCCTCCCAGAGGCCACTGGTCAGTGGTTTAGGGGCTTCCCACAGTTATTCCATGGGCAGTGAAGTCAATAAATCACAGCAGCTTTAAGGCCATGTACCCTGCAAACATCTGAGGACTTCACAGTGAATGACACCCCTTATGGAAGCTGTGACAGAAAACTCAAACCAGTGAAATAGAAATGGCAATACCAGTCTCTCATTTAAGTCCACTTTCCAAGGGCACATAATGGAGGTAACAGCAAGTCCAGCACAACAACAATGATCCTGACTCACTCAGGGAACTGAGCACCTTCTTTTAGCTCTCTCCAAAACCAACACACAGGCACCACTTTCTGCCCACAGGAACATCACATTGTTTTCTGAGCTCTGGGCTCTTCCAATTGACACCATGTAGGGAAAAAACCTCAATCTCTACCAGGCCAGAAAAAGACCATTAGCAAGAGCCCAAAAGCATATTCTCAACTGAAGGGCTCACTGGGGAGCTGATGTCCTAATTTCAGGCACCACTCCTGATACTCTGTATTTCATACTGCTGCTTGGTCAAAATTCACAAAAGGAAAGGAAATACCCACATTTTTTTCTTTCTGTAGAAGGATAGTACTTCAAGCATTGCTGCAGTGGCAGATCTCACAGTTTAGGACCTTTAAATTAAGTCCCTTCAAAGTATCAGGGACCTTGGAGACTTTAGAGCTTTCAGCAGTACTAAGAAAACCTGAGGACAACCTTCCCATGGCTCAAAGGACAGGAGCCAGGCCCTCTGCACTGAGGTCTCAAGACATTTTTCTCTCCCTTGTGGGAAAAATGGGAAGGTTAAATATCACCTGCTTTCCTCCTCTTGTGCTTTGGCACCAGGACAGCCAATTGCTCAACACAACCAGCAGCAAATGGGTTCATAAGAGTTTGAGAACAAATGCAGGTGCTCAAGAAAAATCAGGTCATGGGCATCCACCCCAGTGAAGCTTATGGAGAAATGGCATTTACCTGCCCACTGGCAGTTTAGGTCATGGTTTTCCTTCTTATCATGCACACAGAACCCCAACCTCTGATCCCAGGAGGTGTGGAGAGCCCCAGGAAATCTCTGTGTTCCTCAGTGCCCCTTGAACAAGCCACAGGGATTTATTGCCTTGGCCAGGTACACCCTGTGCCTCCTCTCTCACTGGCCTTGCTCTTTGCTTTACTTTCTTTTTCCTGAATTGTTTCCTCATTAACACCAGCTCTTAGGAAAACTCCCTGCAGGAATGTGAATCCCATTCTCTCCACTGAGATAAGCTATAATTAATGACACAGGGAAAATTAGTCACACATTAGTTGGGATTGTCATCCTCTTGGATCTTGTGCACACATCACCCAGACCCAGGGCAGAGTTTTTTTCTTTTTAAGGTTATTGTGCTTTCTGAAGTTTGTTTCTTCACAGTTCATTAGCAAGAGAAAGGTAATTAAAACAGCTTTTTTACAACTTTAAAGACTACAAGGATAAAGGAGTGGGGAGAAAAACAGCAAGTTTTATCTTTATGGATTTCTGTGATGATGAAAACGTTGGCTAGAATAATTTACTCATGAATTAATAGTGAGCTGAGCATCTCCAGGTAGCTGAAGAACAGAGCTTGCACACAGCTTCAGGCAAAGCAGGCAGGATGAAATCCCCTGACAAGCCAAGGCAGCCAGGACATCCCCTGGTGCAGAGCAGACAGCTGCTGCCAAGGCTCCTTTTCCAGCCTGGGGAGACAGCAAGGCAGGCTCAGGCTCCAAAATAGCTGGCATGGGAATCAGGGAGCTGCTGGCCAAGAGAAAATGCCAAGAGAAGCAGAATGCCTTCAGCCACAGCCCTTGTAGGGAATTAGGTGCTCCAGGTGCTGGATCCCAGTCTCACTGTGACCATGTCCATGGCTGGACAGATGCCCTGAGGCAGAGTCCTCACCCAAATCACAGCCCTCCCCTGCACATTCCCAGAGTTCTGTTGTTGGAGGACTCACCTTTGAGCCATGAGACACCCACCCAACCACTGCTCCAGTATCCTGTGCCAGCAGAGTGCTGAGCCCCAGTGTCCAGCCCTTGTCTCCATGTGTGTCCTCTTGACTGATGGTCTCCCTCTGACTCCATGACTAAAAACACCTTGGGAACACCCTTTCCTTGTAGCCTCTGGAAAAGAGGTGCCAAAGGGAGGAGGACCCAAAGGTTTCATGGGGAATGCCCATGGTCCAAGGATGGGGATGAAGAGAGTGGGACATCCAGCTCTGCTTCCACTTGCTTGAGGGCAGCAATAGTCAGTTTGTCCAGAAACATCAGCAGAAGGGTCCCAGAAAGGGACATTCTGATGCCTCAGGAACCTTCCTGTGAAAATGAAAGTGCCAGTGGATTTCCAGGGGCTTTCCAACCAGGCAGGAAGCTAAAGAGGGGGACATTCAGGATCTGTGCTTTGGACTAAGACAGTTTAGCTGAGCTAAACCAAGATCAAACAACATTTTCCTTCTGCAGTCTCAGCCCTAAGTGCCTAATTTATCTGCTTAGGAGATTCAGTTCATCATCCCAAGCCCCTGTGAGGCAAGAAGTGCCCCCTGAAACCCTCTGCAGAGCTCCTCAACCACACAGGACAAATAATCCTGCAGGAAATCTCCACTTCAACATATTTTGCAGTGAAAATAAAATGTCTGAGCACAATGTGTTCTTCGAAGTACATTCTTGTGAGTACATGTTGTTGTGATCTTTTTGTATCATTTTTCAGATTGATTAAGAATGTATTTATTTTTTGAAAAAACAAGCTCTGCAGAGTGGTCAGGAAAGGCCTTTCTGAGTTATGTCCTCTTGCTTCTCAGTCTGGGCTCCCTTGGTGTGAATTGTCTCATCCATCCTCACACAACTTCAAAGCAAACACTTGAAAGAACTCAGAAACCATCACCACAAACTGACTAAGGGAGTATTTTTACAAGCCTACTCAAATACCTTTCAGAGACAGATATAACACTGAAATACAGGACTTCTTCTGTCTCCATGAGATAACTAGTTTTATTCCCCCCCCAAAATTGAATGCTTACACTTTGATCCCTTGTTCTCTCTGGAGTTCTTCCAAGTTTCCATCATTTGGCAGTGTAGCAAGGATTAGGAGACTTCCTGATGTCCTTCTCCTCCCTGAAAAGGAACACAGGGCTGATGTCACCTTTTTTTTTGCTTGTAATATTTGGGCACACAGCCAGTGGGGAGATCTTACCTGCTTTTCATTAGTGTTCCTCCTTGCACCCTTCCTGCTGTACTGATGTGATTCGATGCCAATGGAACAGATTTGTATCAGGGAGGCTTTAGCCTGGAAATTAATATCCTCTCCTCATCACCATTCTCTGCTCCTGACTCCTTGCAAGCCTGTGAAAACACAGCATAGAGCTCCTAATAGGGAGAGGGAAATAAAGGAAAGAAAACATGCATCCATATGGTAACAGCTTTAGGATTTTGCTGGATTGGTTTAAAGAGGGAGCATATCCAGATTATTGTGAATATTTGATATCTCCTCAAAAGCTCTGGTTCAAAAAGTGCCTTTTAGCCTGGGCCTTTTAGGGCAGATTGCCACAAAACACAATGAATGGAAATCCACTGGCTGAAGGGTGTTTTTCAACAACATCAGGAAATTAAGGCTGAATAAACCTGTATCTTCCACCAGCCAGGTTTTACACCACCACGATAAAAGGACTCACCATGGAAAAGACAGAGGTGTTGTATCTGTTTCAATAAATGCTTCACACAAAGCAAATGCTTCATACATGAGTAAAGATTCCAATGGGGTCTTTTTCCTTATCTCTGCATTCCCACCTCCTCTTGGTCACCTTTTGGAGCTGCTCCAAGATGGTCTATCAAAAAAAATCCCTGCAGGTGAGACAGTCTCCTCCTATGATCCTATTACTGAGTTTAAAACTTCCAGCTCCTCATCACTGCCATATCTGAAGTAAGTTTAAAGCCCTAAAACTTGGGAGTAGAACTGTAGGTTCAAACTGGTTATTATTTGGAAATTAAATAAACTACAGCAATGCTGGACCCTGAAATATGAGACTACCCTGTGAGCTTTCATTGTGTACTTTATTCATATTTTCTAGAGAAACCCCCAGACTTGAAATAACACAGAAGGGAGAGTCAGCAGGAGGAGAAAGTGCAAGTGCAAATGATTTTTCCATGTTCAGTTGCTGCATTGTGGGCAAGAAACCAAGAGCAAAATATTCAACAAACATTAGGCAATACAAAGGTTTTTGTGTCTCGCCACAATTGAGATGTTTTCAGATGGACACACATAAAATAATCCCCCATCAAACTGTTTCTGACAGGCCTGGCATCAGGTATGGTCCAAGAGAGGCAGATATGGAGGAAGTGGTGGAAGGGAGGATAAATCATCCAGTCAAAACCCACTCCCAATCCACCCAGCTCATTCCAGTGAGCACTGAGGGTTATTAACACCTACACCTTGCCATTTAGTGATGTTTTTCTGGATATTTGTCTTTCATTCCTGAATATAACATCCCTAAAAGGTCACTACTGACAGAAGCAACCTGTTGTAAAGCCTGTCATCAAAGACAACCAAGAACTTTTCCAAGATCAGAAGCTGGGTTGGACAGGAAGATGCTGCAGATGAGACCTGCTGTGCTGAAGACCCAGATTAAGAATTCCTGTTGCTCAGAAACAGAGGGAATTAAACTGCACTTACCTGGCACCAAAAGAGGTGGACACTGCCACTGCTCCTCTCATTGCAGGAACATCAGACAAGAGTATTCCTCAGATCCCAGCAGGTGTTTGGCCATTGCCAGCACAGTGTGTGGAGTGTATTTGGCAGCTCACATCATGTCACACATGGCCTTAACCAGCCTCTGCAAGGGAGGGGTTTGAACAGCACAAATGCACTTGGAAACAGCAGCATCAAGCTAAAACCTGGTTAAAAGAAAAAAAAAATCAACCTGAAGGAATTAATTCAGAAAGGGGTGTGAATTCCATCAAATAACAATGGAAGAGCAATATTCCTGTTCCTCCCAGCTGCAG
Source organism: Neodrepanis coruscans (assembly GCA_013400695.1). Taxonomy (NCBI): domain Eukaryota; kingdom Metazoa; phylum Chordata; class Aves; order Passeriformes; family Philepittidae; genus Neodrepanis; species Neodrepanis coruscans. The sequence continues at coordinate 7,591 of VYZS01085681.1, read as the reverse complement.
GAGCAAAAAGCCAAACTCAGTTCTACATCATCTGTTTCAGCACATCCAGGAAACAAGCTACCCATAGCCAGGCAGGACACAGACACTCAGTCCCATCCTGAAGAACAAACAGTAAGGAGAAGGAATTTCTTGCCTTGCCTTTCCTGAAACCTGAGCTGCTGTTAACCAGCCCTGCTGAACAACCAAACCACGATCACATCACTCACAGTGTCCCTGGATCCAGCAGGAGGAAGGAGGAAACCTGTGATTTTGTGATTCCTGTCTCCAGAGAGGTGCCCACTTCTGGTGTTCTCTTAGCAGCCACAGACACACCACAACTCATGTTCTCTACCACAGTCCTTTCAGGAGTAAAGGAAGATGTTTCTCCAAGACTTCTGTTTTCCAGGAATGGAAACATAAGATCAGGTTTATTCACAATTTTCTCTCCAGGGAGAGCAATAAGGAGAGTTGGAAAGCAGTGAACATGCCCAGTAGGTGAGATCCCTTCTGAAAGGTCCAGCATAACATGGCAGTACTACCATAGCTTGAATATTTCCTTTTAGGAATTAAATAGGAGACTGAAATCTGAGCTCTTGGGACCCTGGCACCCTGAATGCCAGAAAAAAATCTCAGCCCTATACCTGCTCTTTATTTTTTATCAGATATAAATATGAAACAGTCATGTCTGGGGAATATGGAGCTTGAAAGCAGATGAACTTTAAGGTCCCTTCCAACCCAAATCATTCTATGATACTATGAAATATGGAAATTTGAAATTGCAACCCAAATGCTGCCCATGCTCTGTGAGCAGCATTTCCTCTTTCAGGTGTGGAAAAATACAGAGTCTCCCTGGAAACCTTCCACTGCCCTAAAATGTGCTTGAAGACCATCTCGCAGATCACCTCCCTTCCTTTACTCTGGAATGTTTTCTGGGTAGGTTGCTGATCACTTCCTAGAACATGTCTAAGGATTGTTCCACTCCAGTTGATGCCGAGGACAGTTGGAATTGTCTTCATTGCAGTTTCATGCCTTGCATGTTGGAGAGATGTGTCTGTCCTGGTTAATCCTTGTCCTCTGGCTGGTGTGTCTCCACCTCATGACACAGGAGGGAATTATCAGTGGGGCCATCTCATATTCTGAGAGTTTCTGTTTCTGTTCTCACTTTGTAGAGGTGCTCCTTTGGGTTGAGGAGCTTTTTGAAGCACAGAATTGGCTCTTTTTGCTGTACCATGGGCAAAATGTGTCCCACACCTCAGCAATCCTCCACCCACTACAGTCCATCCTTCATTATTTAACCTGCTCTGTGGCAGAGGAAAAGGACCAAGGGAAGCACAGTGGGTGTGCAGGAAGAACGAGGTGACCTCCAGCTCTGCTGAGATGGGTGTTTATTGCTTTCCCAAGACGATGGAGCTGAGTTCAGCCCCTTTCCTGCCAGCACTACTGAGCTGTTATTGTTTCCTGCCTGTGGAGGTGGGAATGTCATGTTTCAGCCCTGATCTGCTTTTTTCTTACTTTGTGGTTTCCATGTGCTAAAAAGCTGACTGAGAGGAGTTGTGTGTCCTCTGTAACAGTGAGAAGCAGCTGCTTCCATGTGATCTCACAGCCCATTAAGCAATGCCAGTCCTGAAGGTGTTATTGGAGGAAGCACTTTTAATGCCAGGACTTCTTGTGTCTCTGGGGTTGAGGCACCACAGCAGATTGTTAGCAGTGCTCAGAGCAGCAGCAAAAACCTCCTCACAGTTATTTAGGCCAAAGCTGACGGGGTTGTGTATTAAAATGGCTTTGTGCACATTTATGATCTGCAGGGGATTTTATCACAGCATGCAAGTCTCGGGTTTCTGCCTTGGTGCAAAGGATTCAAACCCAAACACACATCCCTTTCTGTCTACTCCATCCTTCTGGAGCCAACATTGGCACAAACAACTCTCCTCCAGCACTTTCCTTACCAGAGCAGCAATTTATACCCTTTTTTTAGGTTTCTTTTTTTTTTTTTTTCCCAAACCAACTGGCTTTAGTTTCCTTTACAGTAAGGGCTGATTAACCTGGCACTCTGCTCTTCGTGAGAGGATGAGGCCAGCAATGACCTACAGCAACAGCAAAAGTCACCAAGGAAGGTCCAAGCAGAAACCAACTGCCCCAAAAAAGTCCTAAACCCTCTAAAACCTCAGTTATTCATCTGTAATACATAGGATTAGTTTAATGAATATGAGAAATATTGTGTAAGGAAGAGCTGGAAGGTCCTGAGCCAGTGTAAGAACTTGAGCAAGGAGGGCATGATAATGAAATTAGTATTTATTATCTTTACATCAGTAATTACTTAGGGAGATGGTTTCTACTTCTTATCACAATAAGCTAAAGTAGAGTTCAATTTATCTGCTTTCAGTTACAAACTAAATCTAAGATGAAGAGACCCACAATGACACAATGTATGTCCTATTTACAGATCCTATGCCTAGAGAATGACCCACATCTGTCCCTTGACACAAGCAATGAAACAGTATTTGGCCACCCAAATATCAGCTCAGCTCTTATCAGCTCCCCTTTCCTCTTGGTGAATTCCCTGTAAGCCTCAAGGTGCCATGAAAAGAATGAAGTGGCCCAAAAAATTTCTCTTTTTCTCAACTAAGGCCAAGTTTAACAAAAAAAAACAAAAACAAAAAGATTATCCTAAAACTGAAACACCTCCCTGAACTGGGTTGAGAAAGTATTAGATAAAATAAAAAGATAAGCCTGGCACTATAATTTCATTAAGGTGTCACTTAAACTTGCAGTGAGGACAACAAAAATAGGAAAAAAACTCGAGGGCTCCACAATGCAGCCACTGTTGCCCTGATAGGATGTGAAATCACCTGATGGAGCAGAAAAACTTGAGAGACTGAAGTCCTTTCTTGCAAACTTACAGCTTAATTAGAGGAGCTACAGGGAGACAAGACAGCTCTTCTTGACAGAAAACCCAGGAAGCAGTAAAGTCCCAGCAGAAATTACTACACTTTCAAAGTCATCATGTAATTTAAAACATCTGCTGGGATACCAAGTAGGGGAAAATCTTCCATAAGAAATAGATCAGAGGCTTCTTTTTATTCCCTGCTTTTTAGAACTTTCTGAGGAAGGGAATTTCCTATTTTTCCTAATTTTTTAAGGGTGTGTTCTCATCAAAAATTAGAATATTTTATCTATAAACTTCCTTTTTGCCAAATAATTATTAAAAACATCACAATAAGGGGATCATTGTGTATACCTGGTTTCTGGCTTCTTTAATTCCTCTAGTCTTCCTGGGATGACCTTCCAGAGTGGTTTCCATGTCCTTCAGCATCTTCTCCTAGAAATAAAATATAACAAATAAATCATCTGTCTTTCAGGTTGGTTTTTTCCAACAAAACCAGAAATAACTCCACTCTGCCCTCTACTTTTGCCAAAGTGCTCCAGAAACAGAAGGTTTCCTGCAAACCCCGATGAGGTGCTAAGGGCAGAAATAAATAGGAGGGTGTTTATTGCTCTGTAAACATAAATCAAATAACAGCTCAGTGGTTGCCAAAGGGTGGCCAGTGATGGGCAGATCTTGTGTCAATCCATCAGCTGATGTATAAAAACTCAGCATGTCCCACATGCCATGACAGGAGGGCCTGGAGCCATGACCAGTGTGGGTATCCCTGAGCAGGGGCAGCAGCATTTGGAAGGACACCCAGGCAGCCTTTGCAGGACCCTCCAAAATGTCTCAGAGTGATGGACACATCCCCCATCACTCCTCACACTGGGCCCTCTGCCAGGGCATAGCTAAAGTCTAACCAGTTAAACCACATGGAATTCCTCTTGGTCCAGTCAGGAGCACTTAAATATTTTAATTTTTTTTTCCCTCTCTCTCTTTATGTCTGGAATTGCTCAATAAAAGCTTTGCAATGACAGAATGTCTGTGTGGGAAAAAAAAAAAAAATTGGGCTTGTCCCTGCCAGGACTGAGGGAGACCTGAGCAGCTGCCATGGTTGGGAGGGTTTCTGCATCTTCTCACTGTCCCATGTCTCTGGACACCCCCATTTGCATCCCCTCTTGCCACAGGAAACACACAAATAATTCCTTTCCCCCCAGGTTGGAATTGCCTGTGGCAACTGTCCCTCAATTTCCAGAACAAGAATGTTTAGGGATGATGGAATGGAATTCTTCCGGGAGCCAGAGATCAGCAAAACAAAATCTCAGCTCACTTTTGATCAATATTTTAAATGAAAGTGTCATTTCTGCAATGAAATAAGTTTGTTTTCAGGAAACAGGAGCAAGGCATCACTCTGGTCCCCTTTGGAAGCCAGAATAGAGACACTGATTGTTTGCTGAGGCACATCCTCTTCCCATCCTCTGCATTTTCCCTGAAATAGCTCAACCAAGCAGTAATTCATGGTTATTGACTAAGCTATAGAAAATCTCACAGGGCTCGAGGAGATAAATGGCCTTTGGTTTTCCATAAACAGAAATTATGGAAACAGCGCCTTTATGTTGCCTCAGACAGTGCCAGAAGGGTTTGCAGCTTCTCTGCAAATCTGTAGGATTATATTGCTCTGTGCCTAAAAATACATTTACACTGGGAACAACAGCCTGGGTGGAAATGGCATCTTTTTATACTGACAAACCACTGGCAAATTAAGCTCAGTGCCTGATAGACTTTTGGGCCACAACGAAATATAGAATTTAGGAAAACATAAAGACACTTGAATTGACATCAGTAGCAGTGAAAATCTCTGGTTTTGTAAAAAAATGTCTTTCAAAAGTGTCTTTCCTCCAGCTCATCTCTCTGGTCTCCTCTATTTGCTCCCTGTGGAAGTCTGGTGCTGAAAGGACAGAGATTGGATATGACCCACCTCTTTCCTGGTCACTTTTGTCTTTCTGGGTAATACTCAGATTCTTCCAGCTGTTGAGGCAAGGTTAAATCTATTAAATACTGTGGTTGCTTAAAGATGAGATTGCTGTTGCTTGAGCAACCCTTTGTGCTTGTTGCTTGCAGCCTTATCCTTCCTTTTAAACCCACTGCTTGGTTACAGACAGAAAGGCTGAGGTTCCTGGAATAGAAACACAACTGCTGTGATTACTATCAGCAACATTTCACAGGAGCAACACTCACTTTGGATTCGGTGCTCAGGATGTTTCACAGCCCAACCACAGCAGGCAAGCAAAGGCTGCATCAGGCTGAAATCCGAGCTCAGGTGGAATCTGCAGCATCTTTGGGTGGTGGCATGAGAGGAGAGCCCTGTGCAGGCAGCAGGAGACCTCTGGTGTCACCTCCCCTGATTTTTACCCAGCAGTTGCAGTGGGTACAAGAAGTTAAACCAGAGATTTAACCAGAAGCTAAACCAGAGATTTCCAGGAGTCGAAATAGTTGCAGTGTGTTGCTCCTCAGCACTGATTCATACACACAGCCTGGATGTACATCAAATCCTGCACTGGATTAGTCATTGTTTCCAGAAAAATAGATGGTGCAGCAGACACCACAATGTCCCCCTTCCCTGCTGCAGTTACTCATGCAATTATTCCTTCCAGGCTTGATTGGCTGATCCCTAAAACTCAAACATGAGATTAATTATATTGGTCATTAATTCCTCTGATCCTGGACAGAACCTGCATAGACAAAGCGAAGGCAGCAGAAGCTTGTCTGACATGGC
>VYZS01085678.1:0-10287 GCA_013400695.1 Neodrepanis coruscans | reverse complement strand
CTCTGGGCAATCTGTGCCAGTGCTCAGACAGTCTTGCGTCTGTTTCATCCACTTGGAAGAGACAATACTCTGTGAGAATTGTCTTTGCTCCTTTCTTCATGCACCTCTAAGAAGAGTCTGACTTTTTTTGTCTCTACAATACCTGTTTGGGCAGAAAAACACAACCACCTGATTTCCTGAGCCTCTCTTTAGGGTAAACAATCAAAAACCCAGCTTCTCACTGTATGTCATATGCTCCAGCCCCTCAGCCATGTCAGTGGGCTCCTGATAGATTCATGGCAGTTTTGTTGTGCTGCCACAGCTATAGCTTCTGATCTATTCCTACTTCTTCCACTACCCAGCTGTGTAAATCTGAGAAGACCAAACAACAACAATTTTTTTTCTCTTGCCAGTTTGTTAACTACCTCCCTTTGGGATAAGAATGCTTAGAAGTAGGAATTGCTTCTACCACTTGCATGTACAGTTCCAAATGTATCAGGATTCTGATCTCTGTTGGCTTCTGGGCATTGCTACAACAGAAAAAGCAATAATAATTACCCACAAGCAGCACAAAGGGAAAAATACTGGAATAGGACAAAAAGAGAAAGACTTAACCATAAAAAAAAAGCTGAAGTATGAAAAGGAGGAATGATGATTTTTCTATTGTGCCCAGATTATTTCTTTCACAGAACAAAAGCAGAAGAGAGTAGAAGTTGGAATAACCACCCCGTATTTCCCCCCATTTTTCTTCCTTTTCTGGAGCTGCCACCCTTATACCCTCCACAGTCACTGGATAAAGGTATAGATCTTGGGAATTGCATCTCCCAATTCCTTTATGCTAGCATGCCCTCTGCAGGATGGGTTTCATTAGGGACTTTCTATGGGTTTATGACAATTGATCTTCACTGAAATGTTGGCACTGTGTTGTCATAAGAGTAATGGCTGAAAAGAAAAATCAAGCTGCAGATGTGATGTGTTTTTCAGAAGGTTTCTGGGATTCTGGATTTTTTAAATAGTTATGAAAAACAGGGTCTCTCCTTTTTTACAGTTATCTCACTGAACGCAGAATAAACATGTTTGCTAATGACAGGCAGGATATCTGGGTAGTTAGTAGTGTTGTCATGCAAGTGATATTGATGACCTCATTCGTGTAAACAGGTGGCCAACTGAAGAATATAATATGCCATTAAGGGAAGATTAATGCTCCTCATTATACTGTTCAAGTGCAAAAGAAAATTATAACTAAATATAACTTTATTATCTTACTAGTCATTTAGAATTTTTATAAACATATTTTTTTCAAATTTGAGTAGACCAAGCAGAAATTGTATACAAATTCAAAGCACAGTGGATGAGAAAATTATGTCACCAAACAATTTTCCCAAATTTTTTTTTCCAAAACTTTCTTTTGTTCCAGAGTCTTAATGGGAGTTTTCCTATTTCCAGTTTCTAAATGGAGTTTTGGAAGCATATTCTGTTGTTTATTTCCCAGTTTTGGAAGATGAAATATAAAAAAAAAGTATTGCTAAAGAATCAGCAGTGAAAATGCATAGGAATAGACAATCAAAATTACTCCCCATAGAAAAAGTTTCATTCACTTTCATTTTTTCCTCTGTTTCATAATTAAAAGGTTTAGATAGTCTCAATGACTAAAGTATGTAAACACTCCTCCATGTTAGAGTTCAAGGCCCAAGTTCTTGCCTCCTTTCATAGAGCCAATGTATATTTAAACCAGTAGATTAAAAGACATGGAAAATAATGGAATTGTCCTGGAACAAAATTGAAGATCAAATTACTAAAACCAAACAAACACAAGACCCAAACAGAAAATTCCCTGCTATTCAATTTATCTACTGTTAAGATTCTCTCAGACGTATTCAGAAAATATGATTCAACTTCTGTCCATTTTAAATTACACAATTTCATGTAATAAGGTAAAAACAATCTTTGGGTTTTCTGGGTCATTCATCTTCCTCACAGCACTTTTTGATGCAAAAAAGTACAAGATTCCTGAGTTTCCTAATCTAAAATTTTGTTCGAAGAATTTTCCATATTGTCTTAAAACCCTGCAGCTTTTCCTTCAACAAACAAAAGTTATAAAATCATACAGAAATTCTTTTTCTCTGAGAATTATCTAGATTTGTCTAAAGAAATGCCATTAACATATAACAGTTCTTTTCAAAGTAACATTTTTTAATGTTTCTTTGGGATGCATATGGTAGAGTTGTCTGTTTCATGAAAATGAATAGTTCCCTGGAAACATCAAATCAGTGCTCAGTGGTGGCCAAAATCCATGGTGATTGCTGGTAAATTATTGCAGAAAGAACAGGGAATAAAAGATACTGCTATGCCACTGCCATGCAGTTATAAAACTATTTCTTGCCTACTTCCTCCTCCATATACCTTCACTGCAAAAAGGCTATAGCAGAATTGGAAAATATATGGACAATTTCAACAGTGAAGATAAAAGGTATGGGAAGTCTCTGTATGAGAATAACTAGACAATGACTCTTTAGGATAGCCATGACTGAAGTAATGGAAAATATACATAAAATAGCCTAAGAAATCAAAACTGCTCAGGGAGAGAGGATGCAGGTCACTGCTTCTGCCAAAAAAATCCCCTAGGAGGCATCAAATAAGGCTAGTAAACAGCAGGTTCAAACAAATCAAAGGTAGAGGTTCTTTATAGTGTCAAACTATAAAACTCATTGCCAGCTATTGATGAAGACTAACTGTTTGCATGGCTTTGAAAGGAGAAGAAATGCTGTAAGAGAAATGCATCCATAGACTGGTAAAATACAGAGAAGTCACTTCTGCACTGGGAAGTTTCTAGCTGTAAATCATTGGTGCTGGAAAAGTATTTGGGGCATTTATCACTACACATTTTCTTTACTCCGTTATTCTCTCCCTAGGTATCTGAGCTGGTGATACGGAAGGCATGAGGCCATCCATGCCTGTGTGGCAGTGGACAAATAACTATACTTCCTGCATGAACACCCATGAGCTTCAATCTTTTCTCATACCTGTCAAAAATGGTTCTTCTCTCCCTTCTTCCAGCCACTGCAGAGGTGAACCTTTATCCCTGGCCAAATTCACCACATTTTGACTTTCCCTGGATTCTGCACTATGCATGGGTTTGTATCACCCACCCAAAGTGTCTCTGCATACTGAATTTAATGCAGCTCCAATTCATCCTCTTTGTTCTGATCATCATTTAGGAGCCAACCCAGAGCTTTTTACACCTATCTCAACTCTACCGTACTGTCTGTACTGCTTGTCTGACTTAGCAAGGCTAGCTGAACCTTCGGAACACCTTAGTGAGATGCTACAGATACTGCAGGTGTCCTTGGGAAGAAGGCAAAGGTAAAGGGAACGGTGTAACACCCCAGTTTTGAAGTCACAAGCTTAACTAGGAATATTACTTATATTTAAGACTTCAAAAGATTTCACTTAACTAAAGTTTTACAAAGCCTTGAGTTCATTATAATCTCAAATTCATGTACAGAGAAAACAGCTACATGCTTTCCCAAGATAATTTTTTTAAATTAATGAGAAAATAAAATACTTTGCCAAAAGATTTAAGGGATAACATACAACCAAGTAAGAAGCATTCTGCAGAAGCACCCAATACAAAGAAATCCAGCATAAAGATAGTAGAATACAGCCCATCAGTTTTAAGTTACAAAAAAAAATTAAGGGAGAGAAAAGAAAGCAAAGACATTAAAAGAAAAAAGAAGATATTAGAATAAGAAAATTAGATAGCTACCACCAAAGAATCCTGTGGAAGTCCATGGCTTCACATGTTGCTAATAAGCCCTGAGAGAAAGGCAAAGATAGACCCCCGGTGCTGTTCTATTTATGAGTTTGGCCACCGTGGGCCAAATATCCCAGGCGGGATATTGGGGTCATTGATCACTCAGTACCCTCCAGACCAGAGTGAGGAGTGGTGCAGCCAGCCAAAGGCTCTGGGGGTGTGGTGTGGACACACTACTAGACAGGCCTTTTTTGCTTGGAAGCCTTTTTGACATGGTGTTGGGCAACCATGTTCCTTCTGTGCACCCAAGGCTGCAGCCGTGCGCCTTCCATGGCAGCAGGCCTGGCCATGTGTCTGCAGGCTTGTCCCTATCCCCAGCACACACACACTAGCTGGTTTGTTCTGACCCAAATAACTCTGTGAGATTCCAATACAGGACGCCACAAACGAAGAACGTTAATTGCAATCATGCCCATACGTGTGGTCTTGCAAAGCTCAAACTAGTTCTTACTGATGGATGGTGGGGTCTCACAAGTGTGTGTGCTGCTGCTATTGTGTGTATTTCACATGCCAAACATAAATGCACTTTTAGACGTCTGTGTACCCTGGCCAGAGCAACAACTGTAACTGACCTCCCCAGGCCAACACCATAGGTACAAACTGGCATTCTAGATTTTTTTCATCAGTATGACACAAAGATTGAAGTAATTGTTATTCCATTTGGAATCACAGAATCACAGATTCATAGAACAGTCCTGGTTGGGAGGCATGTTTGCAAGTCATCTTGTCAAACACAACATTCTTCATCTTTTTGGGAAAAAAAACCCCAAAACCCAGAATCAGTTAATGTTTTCTATCTTGGAGTTAGGCTACAAGGTCTCATCATTCTCTTTGGCATTTCTTGCCAGCTGATCAAAGTTGCTTCTGGCTTCTGACTTCTGTTAACATTTCTCAGGTGCACAATGCTGCCCATGCATTACATGGGTAAATTGGTATCTAATTCAGATTTAGCCTTTAAATGATACAGCAGCCAAAAAGTTTCTGCCATAAGAAGGTTAAGGAGTGGATTGCAAAATGGTGAATGCAGAGCGTGTAATGCCTGCATGGAGATAGGCTCCCATCCAAGTAGAAAAGGCCATTAAATCATTTTCATCTAGCAATATTTATAACTATGGAAGGAATAAAATACTTATCAAAATACTAATCCAACAATAAGAAGTCAGAAAGAATGCTCTTTTGTTTCTTTATGAGAAAAATACAAGAGATATTTTATTTCATAAATTTTATTTTACAAGCTCAGTAGATCACATCTTATGTGGTCTAACTGTAGTCTTCATGGACTACAGATTTTCTCAGACACCACATATTTTCTAAAAAAGAATTTTGGACTGTAATGTGTTATTTCTGTCTTCTGTTCCATGTTATTTTATTTTACTTTTTCTGGTGGTACATCTGGTGAAATTCAAACCAATGACTAACACAATGTCATTTGATACTTTTCTATGCTATTGAACCAGAGTGAATAAAATAAATTTAAATATAGTTCATCTAATTAATTTCTGTCCTTATGTGTCTTGTGTGAGGTGATATATTACACGAAGGAAGGATGGGGAGGGAGAATTGGTGATATTCAAATACAACAGGTATACTTTGGTTCTAGTATTTAAAAAACAACAAGCTTTCCTAACTTTCTCAGACAATATTGGTTTCCAATTTTTGTGCAGTATTTAGCACTCATTGAGTGAAAGAGAAAGCAATTTACAATTAAATAGGATTACACAAGTGTAATGAGAAAAGGAATAGAAAAAACTGGTATGAGTTGACTAGTGCTGTAAACTTATATTTTCAGAAGCTGTTATTATTCTAACAGTAAAAATTTACAGGATTTAATCTTACAAGAAAATAATAATAAACAATCTTTGCTGTTGACGTTTGCCAGCTAGCTAGTGATCCCTATTGGGAAGAATCTACACTGGAGCATAAAAACAGAACAGAACAAAAACATATCCTGTGTGTGGTTGTACAGATGGAAAAGAGTTTAGTTTAAAGCTCCTGGTTCAATTGAAAGAACAGAGATGTAAGTCTGAATGACTGAGCATATAGAAAAAGAAAAAATGGCACTATCATCAGCAAAATTAGAATAATTTTTTTTTTTTTTTCAGAATGGAAAGTACCTCAGTTATTTATACTACAACAAGGTTTGCTTCTGTCTTACTGACCAGAGATTTTCCTTTCCTTTTTTTTTCCCCCAGGAGAATTATCTACATTACCAAGGTATTGTTTGCTAACTTACTTAGTACTGGTACTTTATTGCATTTTGTCTCTGGGACATCAGACTTAAGCAGAAACTAGCTAAAGGGCCACAATGTACAAATTTATTTATTTTATTTTTTTTTTAATATTGAAAGTACTGCAAAAAAAGCCTATCATAAAATGAAAGCTTACATTAAACTATGATTAATGTATGCTGATTCTTTCCCACTTATCACTCTATCAGTTCTTATATATCTGAAATCTGTGGGAAAGTCCTCCAAAGAAAATTGGCTGGTAGATCCTGTCTTGAATTTTTTATTTAGTAGTCTTGTTCAATCAGTTCAAGCCAATATATATCACTCCTTTCAGAAGTTTCCTGCCACTTGTTCCCCTCTTATTAATTTTCAGTTCCTATATCAGTCTTCCAGGAGTTCCCCAAGGAGAAAATAATCTTCAGATTATACAAATTGGTTGTAAACTTCCATGTAAACTGATGAAAACATTAATAACATTTATCAGAAGACATTATAATAAGTTAACTTCGCTGTACCATTACAGATTTACCCATAGTGTTAATATTTTAAAAATACATAAATGCATTCATATGTAGATACCAATAAGTTTCATGAATAATCATCTTTATGTTTCTTTTGTCTAGTTTTTTATAACTGAATGACTTTAGGATAAGAAATTTCCTAGAATTCTCTGTTTTTGTGGCACAGGAATGAGGGTATTAGATTTCTCACAGGCTGTGTACATTCAGGTATGAAGGATGAAAAGAGTTTGTAAAGAGGGCAGTTATCCTACAGAAAAAAAGCATGTGGGATTTAAATCTACTTGTAACTGAACAATTTTACATTCTTAGTTTTGCATTCACTTATCACATTTGTTGTGCCAAGAGAAGATGGTCTGAAAGCTCACTTTTGCCAAACATGTGTTGGTCCTATGTTTGTTATTTCAGATGTAGCACTTTTATTTTTCCGTTATTAAGACATAGTGTTTCTTTTCTTTTTTTTTTTACAGGCTTCCACCACAAATAGCATCAATGGGAAGTAACACCATTAGCTTGAATGCCTAGGGATTTGTACTTGAGAAGTGTAGTAGACTCCAGAATCCTTGACATGCTCAAGGTCAGGGCTACCATTCATAAGATCTTGACAGAGCTCAGGGTGGATCTGGAAGGAAATTCAGATCAGCAAGATTCAGCAAGTTCTGTACCAGGAAAGGAGAAACCACTTGTAACAGCAAATTACATCACAGGCTGGGGATATTCTGGTTGGAGAACAGCTTTGCTGGAATGGGAGTATTGATAGAAGCAAACTGAACAAGAGCCAGCAGTGTGGTCTGGCAGCCAATGAAGTCAACTGTAGCACAGAATATATTAACAGGAGAGGTTATGCAGTCTTCATCCTTGGATATTTTCAAGGCTAGTCTGCATAATTCTTAAATGACCTGGTCTGACCTCACAGCTGACTTTTTTTTGAGCAATAGGTTACACAGGATGATATCCCAAAGTCACTCCTGACCAGAATATTCTATTATCCTAAGATCAACCTAAAAACCTTTTTGAATTTGCATAAGTGCAAATAAGTAATTCAATTCCAATTCTACTGTTCTAAATATGGCTATTTACACTATGCAAATAAGTAATTTCCTTTGGCACAAAAACTTTCCCTGTATAATTAGCTTCAGAGACTTTTTACCTATTGGTCTACATAAAATGAATTATATTCAGTACTTTTTCCACATGCATTCAGTAACAGCATGACAAAACCTATTAAAATTAATTCCTGTGAATCTATTTTTACAAACTATTGTGGCTTTTCTTCTCCGAGAATCATCCACAATTTTTAATTATATTTGGCAGAAAAGGAAAATTGGTTTTGTGCTTACAGGCATTATAGAGGAAATTAAATGTGCTACTCAGTTCAACAGCAATTATTTAATGATGAAACATTAAAACAGCAAAGAAAGTTTGTTGTTTTGTTTTGTTTTGTTTGTTTTGTTTTTTTGAGAGGATTTGAACACATCTCTATCTCTTTTTAGAAATATTTCCTACCTAGATCCAATACCTACCTTGGCATAAGGAGAAGGCAGTACTTTCAGTCTCATACTAAGCACTTCTACTTGAAATGTCAAACTTGACTGTTCACTAATTAAATATATGTAAGAAAGAGAAAAAAAATATAAACCTATTTGCTATGATATTCATTTATAAGACTGGATATACAGACCTCAGTACTTATTCCGGNTGACCTGGTCTGACCTCACAGCTGACTTTTTTTTGAGCAATAGGTTACACAGGATGATATCCCAAAGTCACTCCTGACCAGAATATTCTATTATCCTAAGATCAACCTAAAAACCTTTTTGAATTTGCATAAGTGCAAATAAGTAATTCAATTCCAATTCTACTGTTCTAAATATGGCTATTTACACTATGCAAATAAGTAATTTCCTTTGGCACAAAAACTTTCCCTGTATAATTAGCTTCAGAGACTTTTTACCTATTGGTCTACATAAAATGAATTATATTCAGTACTTTTTCCACATGCATTCAGTAACAGCATGACAAAACCTATTAAAATTAATTCCTGTGAATCTATTTTTACAAACTATTGTGGCTTTTCTTCTCCGAGAATCATCCACAATTTTTAATTATATTTGGCAGAAAAGGAAAATTGGTTTTGTGCTTACAGGCATTATAGAGGAAATTAAATGTGCTACTCAGTTCAACAGCAATTATTTAATGATGAAACATTAAAACAGCAAAGAAAGTTTGTTGTTTTGTTTTGTTTTGTTTGTTTTGTTTTTTTGAGAGGATTTGAACACATCTCTATCTCTTTTTAGAAATATTTCCTACCTAGATCCAATACCTACCTTGGCATAAGGAGAAGGCAGTACTTTCAGTCTCATACTAAGCACTTCTACTTGAAATGTCAAACTTGACTGTTCACTAATTAAATATATGTAAGAAAGAGAAAAAAAATATAAACCTATTTGCTATGATATTCATTTATAAGACTGGATATACAGACCTCAGTACTTATTCCGGAGATGCTGCTTTATAAGAAGTGGATCACTGAAAGTGGTTCCTTGAAAGAAATTGGTAGCACTGTTCCTACACAGAATAAAATGGTCATTAAAACACCTTCCAAGGAGCTTGCAGATATGGGAGGATGTCCTTTGAAGAAATGCTGAAACTGGAAGATGGATCTCCAGGTGATTGCTCTTATTCCTGACCTGACAGCAGACACCAGCTCTTCCATTTTGGTTTCTTCTGGTTTTTGTGCTTTGCTTATTATTTTTCTTATTAGAGCCTCTCAGCCTTTTTTAATCACGTGAGTTTACACCAAAGACTGGCAACCTGCAGCTGGACAAGGAGGGTATATGCAGGTGTTGAAGAAGAGATTAGGCCTAAGTTGCTTGGCTCAAGAACCAAAGGACCACAGATCTTAACAGTAGTCAAAGTTGCCTCACACTCAAAGCAGCACCAGCACCAAGGAGCAGAAGCAGAACTATTTTAGAGGTGTATGACTAGCAATATTTATACATTCTTATTCTGTGCATCTGAGTGTTGAGAACAAAGCCCACTGTGCCACTGATATGGATATGTGTGCACTGGATTCCTCCAAAGGTTCTCTAAAGGGTTGTTTTAGGGCAAAGAAAGCTTGTACTTGCTTGAATGAAAGCATTACAGAAGGCTCTTTGCCAAAGCATCTGGATAGAGTATAAAAAGGCTTGGAATCTAGCAGGATTCTTCTCACTATTCCTATGAACATGTACAGCTCTCTAGTTCTGAACTGGCAACAGCCAGCTACTAATCTGCCTTCTGCT
The DNA here is from genome assembly GCA_013400695.1 of Neodrepanis coruscans. Classification (NCBI taxonomy): domain Eukaryota; kingdom Metazoa; phylum Chordata; class Aves; order Passeriformes; family Philepittidae; genus Neodrepanis; species Neodrepanis coruscans. Next base: position 464 of record VYZS01085678.1, on the reverse strand, counting down.
ACCACATGATCTCTAATAGTCATCACATCTAGTCAAAATAATATAATGTATTCTAAATGTGTCTTCCAAATTTCTGCATGACTGTTAGTAAATAGTGAAAGGTTAACTTTGGCAACATTGAAGAGTAAACACTACTGCGAACTAACCCAAGGATGAAGTCACAGGTATACCACCTCATCACCTCCCAAACATACAAAATGAAATATATGAAAAAAATTTTACCGTTAACCAAAAACTATGCTTTCCTTTGTGTTGTATTGTTGTGGGTTGGAGAAATAAAACCGTTCCCCACCACCACTCCCTGACAGGGCTGTCCGCGGTCCCGGGGCTGTCGCGCCCATGGAAACTGCGTTGGGAACGGAGCCGCGGCACGCGCCGGGAGCAACCGGGGCTGGGGCGATGGCGACATGATGGCCAGCGGCATCGGGCGAACCAGCAGCTGCGGCGGCACTGGGAGAAGCCGG
>VYZS01085666.1:0-19019 GCA_013400695.1 Neodrepanis coruscans | reverse complement strand
AGATGATGTTTCAGCTTTAATGCAGTTGAATTAAACTTAGGCTCTGCAAATAGGGAAACAATTGTCTGAATTTCAAGGTCATCACACTGCTGGCATATGCTGTATACAGATGAAAAATTTGATCATGACAAATTCTAATTAATGAAACAAATGCTAGTACTAACTTGGCAATGCCTTTTGCATATTATTTTGAAATTGGAAAAAGCGAAAAAATAAAATGTGGAATTGGTTAAATTCTACATAACTTCAGTATATTACAATAAGAAAAAATTAAATCTAAACTGAAGCAGAACTTTCTTAATTTTTATTTCTCATCTGTGCTTCCAGTGTTAACATTATGAAACCACCAGAGGAAGCAAAAAGTGCAAAAGAATATAAAAGTCAAATTTGATATAGTGAAAAAAAATTACATTAAAATTAAAATTAAAGACAAACATTTCTATTTGCAAATTTAGAGATAGATTCTTTTCTCTCAGGAGAAAATAAATGTACAAATAACAAGCAATCACCAAACAAAGCAAACATCAGAATGAACTAAATGTCACTGAAGTTAAAAACATGACCTTCAATTAACCACTTATTAGTTCGACTATTAAAATACTATTTATGAGAAATTCTGAGACTATTATGAGAAATTTTACTAAAAGAAAAACTTCAAATTATACTTCTGAAGTAAAAGAATATAATTTTCAAAATAGTGTGACTTGTGAATGGCACTTTCAAACTTTTTAAAACAAACTATATTCACAGAAAAAAAAGTAATATTTACTTATAATACCTTATAAATTCTGAAATTATATTATCAATTTATCAATGAAGAGATGGAATGAAGTAGAAGAAGGCAGATATTAATTAAAAGTCATCTCTTAATTGTACGCTAAAATGGTAAGATAGACGTTACTTTCCCAAAGGCAGAAGGAAGATTGTAGTTACAATTCAGATATGGGCAGGTATCCAGATTTTAGCTTATCTATCATTTACTACATGCTGAGTTTGCTTCATTCAAGCTGCCATTACTAATAGTCTGGGACAGAGCCATGAAATTTGAAGTACTGTATATTCCAGGTCAGAGCACAATCTAGTTAGTGTCATCTGAAATTCATCCACCATTCCTCTGCTTAATAAAGCCTGCTGGTGACCAATTGAACTGCAACACTGGTTTACTTCCATTTGCTCTTTTTTAGTGGATGCTAAAAATATTTCTTGCCTACGCTTTAGAAGCACAGCTCTATTTCTCATTGAAAATCCTTTAGTTTCTACTATGTTTGCAATTTCATTTTCAATATTATTCTTTATTATCCAGATTACACACACTATACAGTGTACAATTCCACAAATGGCAGAAGAAGGAACTTTCATTTCAAAAAACATCATGTTCAGAACAAAAATCTTCATTCAGCATTGAATCTTTTGAAATAAGTTGGAGCATATCTAGTTTTTGGCCTTTCATCTAACAGCATAGAACTTAAGGAACATTGCCAACTACCACTACTACAAGGATTAGATGCTATAAATACTGTGTTTTACCAAGCACATTAGAATTTCCATTTGAATTTTCAGGTCAATGAATTACTGACTTGTTTAGAAAGTGCAGATTTGATATTATTCTAGTGTGTCCTGGTTTAAGACAATATTAGGTTTTTCAATGGACAAGAGATGTATAGGGAAGGCAGCAATTTATTAAATATAGATATATGGGGGAATGGATGGGTGTAATTGCTCTACTATGGCCAACAGAGGACGCTGTGAGTGCCAGCCAGAACAGGCTCACACACACACCCTACAAAGACCACGTGTAACTTGAGAAGGGAAGGGGAAAGGGAATAGAGGTTACACCGTACCCCCCGGACAAATGGCCCCACTCCCCACCCTCGCCATGGGGAAAGAAAAAAACTAGTAAAACGAGGAGGAGGACACCCCTCCCAAGAATACAGGAGAGGCCCAGAGGCAGGCACCCACAACCCCCCAAAAAATATATCCGTGGAAAAAGAAGGCAGCAGTCCCTCCAGAGGTGATGTGTCTGTTAAGAAGTCCTCCCAAAGGGTCGTCTCAGGCAAAGGGAGGCGAAAAGCAGTAGCAACCCCAGAGAGCTCCATGGAGAAGAGGCAGCAGGCAGCAAGGTCCGGGTGGGGGGGGCAGTCCTCAAGGCCATGCTGAGTAGAGGCACCCTGCTTTCAGCTCCAGCATCCAGGAGAAAAGAGAGCGAGTGCTCCTTCCTGCTGGTTTATAATCCCAGCCCCTTCCCAGTGCACCTTGCGGGTCTCCGGGGCTGATGGGAAAACCCAGGCAGAGGTAACCTTGGTATCCTGGTTACCCTCCCAGCTGGATGTGGGCACAGGAAAGGAGTTTTTTTTTCCCTTGTTTTCCCCTGCGGTAAGATTAAAATAATACTATTAGAAATGTAAGCAGTTTGTAGGTAGTGTGGCAGAATTGCAACAAATATCCTTATATAGTGCTGACATGTTTACATTGACAATAAAAATTGACATTTTTAAACATGAATGGTGATCTGTATGAATTTGAATTTTCATTCTCACAATGGGCATCTGTGCACACCCACTTCACACATATAGGACACACTACCCTTTTGTCTTACTATGGGTTATCATTTAGCAATTTGTGACCTACTGTCAAACTAATAATGCCGTTTATGTTGCAGGTTTAGGAACACAACTTTTGGCCTTCTGTGTTGAGTGAGCCTTGACTAACAGCCAAATTCCTACTCAGCCACTGTTTCTCTCCACTCCTTCAGCAGGGTAGGATGGGGAGAATATTGACTGAGAACAAAAGAGCTTGTGAGTTGAGATAAAGATAGAGGATCAGTTGCCAACAAGTGTTGTGGGCAGCAACAACACTTGGTGAAAATGTCTAGCTAATTAAAACAAAAACATAATTACTAGTTCAGGTGGAAGACAAAAAAAAAAAAAGTGGGAAACAAAAAATCCAATTGAAACATCATTCTTCTTTCTCCTTTTATTAGGCTTGTTAATCTCTTCAGACTCCTTTATCACCCTTTATCACAGCGTTTGCACTCTGTCTGTAAGAGTTTGTGTCCACTGCTCCTTTCTTCTCACTTCTTCCTTCTCGCACTTCTCCCTGCTCCACCACGATGTCCTTTAAGGGTTGCAGGGGAGTATCTGCTCCAGCCATGGAGCTCCTCCTCCTTCTCCTTCTAGAAATGACTGCATCGAGCACATTAGCTTGAACTCCACACCTTGGTTGACCCACTTTTACAGACTGTTCTAAGATACAGCATTTTGAAATTCTAAATTTTAGTGTCTAGAAACCTAACACATAAAAATGTAAGTGCATTACTTCTACCTAATCTATATAACAAAAAAAAAAAAAATAAAGCACCAAATAATAAAAGTGAGTTCTATATCATTATTTTATAGCTTGTTTTAAAAGATGATATAGAAGTCACTGGAAGAAGAATAAGAAGAGCTGGTTTCCTTCAAAATGCTCAGACCTGTGTTCTATGCAATTATAAAAAATTATTATTTCAGTTTATTCTCCATTGAAACATTGCCTCATACTTTTACTCCAAGCGCATTTGAGTGAGCTGTGGAAAGCACAGTACAACATTTTCAAACCATTCAAAAGTTTTCACATTTGAAAACAGTATATTTTTCACTTGCTACTCTGGGGCATCATATATTGAATTTTGACAAATCAAATCCCTTCTGCATCTTAAGTTCAAGTGCTGCACAGGCTGGTCTCTTCACTACAGAGCTGGCTGGAATTTACATTTTCCTCTTAAACATTTTATTAGAGCCATTAAAATAATAAGCCTTGTTAAATGCAGAGTAAGATTGCAGTCTGATCATTGATAACCTCCTTCTGGACTTCACAGCCTATAAGGTGTGTTAAGGTGACATAATTTACTGAAAATGCTCAGCAACCCTTAGATCCTCTCCTGGAATATGTTAAGGGAAGATAAAACAGCAGCTGCTACTTTTTTCATCTTCATGCCTGGCTGCTGTCAAAACAATCCCTACATAAAATGGGATTCTCCAGACAGGTAGCCACCAGGAATAGTTGCTTTCATAGGCCATCTAAAATCAGAACTTGAAGCGTTTAATTGAGACAGTTTTTCACTGTGTTTTATAGCACTTTTGTGACTGAATTCTAAGTGCAGTATTAGGTAACTTTCTTTGAATTACACTAATTGCTTACCCTAAAGTTGAAACTGCTGTGAAGTAATTGTTTTATGGAAATGCTGATACCTATTCTTTTTTCCATCATAGGAAATGGGCAGGAGTTAACATTTGCCAACGTTGTTGGGCTTGACAAGCAAATAGAAACCCAAAATACCTAGAAATTCTTTTTTGGAGATAACTCAAGGCTTCTTTGGAAAAGAGGCATTTGAAGAGAAGATATTTGTTAGTTCAAGAAACATTTCAGATCAATGGAAAAGAGACTTAGTTACATTGCCATAGAAAGATGCTATAACTAATGTGATTTAAAGCTTTTTATTAACAAAATGGTAGATATTTTATACAGTATTATTGGTGTAAAAGAACTACTTAGTCATAGTTACATGTTTCTCACCAAACAAGGTAAGCACAAAAGAAGTTAAACTACATACTTTTTATTTCTTTTTGGGCTTTTTTGCAGTTAAGTATAGTGAAATGATTTAAAAAAACCCAAACTGCTAAATTTGATTTGCTTAGAAAAAATAATTTAACAAAAAGATTATTTCTTTTTTTTTTTTTTTTAATTTATGCAGGTAGATGAGAAAGGTAGTAGAAAGACACATAACCTCAGTAAGCCTCACTGAAGTCTTAGTGACAATGAGGAATCAGTTTACCATGAGAGGATACATGCTAATGTAGATTTCTGAAACCTACAGCTGTATCTAAAAAAGAATTTCTCTTTCTCTGTACAGTAGCTAATGTCAGCTGAGTTAAATTTCTTTTCCCATCAAATCTGGAACCTTGAATATAACACAAACTTATTTAGCTCTTCATCATTATAATCATACGATATCCAAAGAGTTATGAAAGTCTACACATAAAAAATTCAATATTAATGTGAAAGACTGATTTAAAAGGCTCATGAATTACCCTTCTCATCAATGAAAATCTCAAATCTTTGAGTCTGCAAAACTAAATTTACATCAGGGCATTATATGGTATTAAAAGCAAGTAGAGAAATGTAAAAAAATCAAAAAAATCAGTGAAAGTGTCCTCAGGTTTTTATCCTCCAGTAACTGGTCCAATAGGAAGCTGATTCTTCAACTACAGTACTATCAAGAAAAAGAAAGTCAAACTTTGAGCATTCCTTTCCTGAGGGATAGTGTCACAAGTTTGATTTTCTGAAACTACCTTGTTTAAACTATACATTAAGATTTGTGTAGAAATCCAGTTACTGCATATACAGCCATAACCCATTTTCTGCTTACCTTTCTGTTGTAAGTGCATGAAACAGTACCCACACAATACTCATACTGTTTCTTTCTGTTTTAATCGATATTTTGGAACAGAAGCAGTATACTCTAGGCATCAGTAATGAGACCCTATAACTGATTAGTCTAATTATCTCAATATTTATGTTTTCAGCAGTTTGTGATTAAAATGTGGAATTTTCTAATACCTGAATGAAAATCTTCTCTCATATTGTCCTGGTTTTACCACTAGGAGGCAAGGTACAGACAAGAGAGATCCAGTAGAAGCAACATACACCGAGAAAAACCAACACAAATAACAAGTTTTATTTTACACACACAGAAAACTGACAATAAAATGCAAAGACAGACAAATTAAACTCTTCCAAGACCAGTGGCTGATGCGGGAAAACGCTAGGGTAGCTCTGGGTCCTTGCCAAAGTCTCCTGAAAGACACCGGAAAAATTAAAGGACCATGGCCTCCCACCCTCCTTTGCCTGGGAAGGAATACCACCGCTGCTGGAAAGATGTGGTCTTCAGCCCATGCCACTGTTGCTGGAGTCATTGTTCTGCCCGCACTGCTGGAAAAACTCAGGGCAGAGACTACCGGAGACGTTGTCCCAAGCTCTGCTGATCCTGAAAGAGAAAGATGGCCGCCGCTCTTGCCCTTTTATAGGGGACCAATCTCGTGCAGGCGCAGGGCCTTTTTCAAGTGCGAGTGGCCCCTCAGATTGGACGGTCAGTGCCCAGAAATAGCCCCTAGCGAGAGGTTCTGCTACGAGCTAAAATGGCACCTCGGCACCACATGGCCGAGCCCGGGCCAGCGGCGTGGGTCCCCCGCGACCCCACCCGGTGTCCCCAGGGCGTCCCAGAACTGCCATCAAGCTGCCCTGACTTGTGCCAGCCCTGGCTCCTCTGCTGCGAGAGAGCCACCAACAGCCCTGTTTCACCCCATGCGCACGGGATACTCCACTGCATGCGCACAGTGTCGAGCCGAGCCCACCACCACCAGAGATGGGATGGGGGCACCCCTGCCCACCGCGAGGACCACCGCCAGCCTGGCCTGGGCTAGCAAGGAGCACCAGGACCGGACAGCCCCATCCCCGCTGGCTCTGGTGCTGCCACTGGCACTGCACCTGTGCGCAGCCGCACGGGGGAACCAGCCTGGGAACAGGGAAAGCAGCGGTTGCGAGCAAACACAGCCACAACGGGGACCAACCCTGGCCACGCGGGAGCCATGGCTGCGGCAGAGACTGACCCTGTCCCCGGCCGGGCGGGCCAGCGGGCCCGCACCATGACAGGCAGCCCCAAGCCAGCAACTGTCACCGTTGCCATGGCAACCTGCTTCAAACACACAGAAAAGACAGTTTAACACAGCCTCGATCACCCCTCCCCTCCCAAAAACCTTCAAAAACCCTCCAAAAAGCCAAAAAAAGCCCTTTCCCCATCCCTAAAAAGGGAGGGGAAAAACATAGGGGAAGGGAAAAATGGTTTTAGCTGAGGGAACTTTTGTTTTCAACTCACAACACATATTTAAGAGAAGTTTTTGGTTGACACTTGAAACTTCTCCTCTAGTACCAGAACTGAACAAGAAAATAATCGAGCTTAGCTGACCAATTTATCAAATTATTTACCAATATAGTCATTCACTCAAACTAGGATGATGAAAGTTGTTACACCAAAACCAACATAATTTCTAATAGATAAAATCATCACTGACAGAAGATTAATAATATTTTGTCTTTTTCTTCCCAGTTAAATATTTTTATTTCATTAGATAAAATTATCATCTACTAGAGGACATTTTAAAATATAATATGTCTAACTTTTTATAATATTAACTTCAGAAGCAATATTATTTATTATAAACAGAGTAATGTGAAAAATAAAATATGAGCAGATTCTTGTATATTCCTTTCCATTTCTTTTAGTTTAGCTTGTTGAGGAGTGATTCACATGTGACACTTTTGAAGGCCTCCATAAAAAAGAAAAACTTTACAACTCCTTCAAAGGCTTTTTGTGTGATCATACTCTTCCTAAAACTGTATCTTTGAAAGAATAAATTTTAAAAAGTATTGCTTTGTCACATGGGATTTTGCACATACATGAAGGATTACAGTGTTCTCCAGTAATAGAAACAAATAATAAATATGCCTATGTTAATTAGGAACAGTTTTTTTAAAGAGCCTGTTGAATTTGTCATTGCTACAGCTCATGCGTTTTGTGGTGCATATTACTCAGGTTGATAGGGGTGGGTAAAATATTCTGTATCTTGAGTTGTTCAGAACAGACAGTGCACTGTAGGAAACTACAGCTATGCCTGTGCACCCAGATTTACTGCTGAGGGGGAAATGGGAAATGTGCTTATGGATTTACAGGGACAGTACTTGATTTCAAAAAGAGCTACACCACTGACTAGACCAGACTGAACAGACTACACAGACAAGAGGATTAGATACAAGAGACACAATTTGAAATAACACAGAGGTGAATATGATAATTTTTAGGCAAAATTATAAGCTTTTAAACTGAAAAACATTAAAAAAACCCAAACATTTGCCTAGTCACATACATGCCTGAGATGCAAAACTTTCCCATTTTAAATTTTTAGGACCATACAAACACTGTGAAGAAGGTGCTTGAAAAAAGTCAGCATGAATTTACGAAAGGCAAATCACATGAGATTAACCTAATTGCTTTCTACAACAAACTAACATCTTCTGTGTAGCAGGTGAATTGTTAGAAACAAAGAGCCTATTCTTAAACAAGTGAGTTTCATAATTAAACAAGGGATTTTTTTTTTTTTGCATTCTGTAGTTCAGAGGTTGATTTTCAATATGTTCTGAAATTTCAAAACCATGCAACAACCATATGAGTGAAGCATAATTATTATCATTACAAAAGAATAATAGCCTACTTCTGAGATCTTTAGTTTTGAAAAAAATGTGTTAACATATATTAGACTGTTTTTTATGTGACCGTATGTTATAGAAATATATTGTATCATTTTATATTGTACAGAAAATATATTGTATCATTTAACATTTAATTTATCATTTAACAGGATTTGATCCAGACCTGACAAAACCACCTATACAACTCAGACTATTTCTATTCAGAAAGATGTCCTACAGAAAAGCAATCTGACTGACCTACATTTCATTCCTTCAGGCTCTGCAACAGAATCTATGAAATTAAGTCAGACACCCACGTTCTCTATAGTAACTGCAGGAATTGAAGCATCTCATTATGGGATTCATAGCACACAGGATTGTCTAAACAAGGAAAGGTAAGGAAATAAATGCATCTCGAATCCAAAACTCAGTGTATTCATTTATTTTAAAGTCCCATTTCTGAAATTTCACAGAATCACAGAATATGCTGAACTGGAAGTGACCCAGAAGGTTCATTGAGTCCAACTCTTAACCTTGTACGGGACCATTCCCAAGAGTCACACCATGTGTCTGATGGATAGCACAACACCAAGTCTATTGCCAAAGAACTGCATCTAATTGTCAGACACTATACAGTCATAACTTCCTAAAGTTTTTGTTTTTCCTTGCTTTCAAATACATGTTTAAGAATCTCAGGATCATGAAAAAACATTGCTTCAGGAACATGTAAGAGGATTTCCTATATAGCCTTGAACACTAAGTTTGTAGTATTTCTTTTTCTAAGAATGACATCAGAAGTCCAACCTACATTTCTAAAGTGATCTGGGAGTCTCTCCAGACAGAGAAAAATAAAACCAAGAGAGAAAAGGGACAAAAAGAGGGCAGAGGAATGACAGAGAGAGAGATGAGAAATGAGAGTAGTGCCTGACAACCAAGAGAGAGTAGAAAGATGGAAGACAAATAAAAGATTAATTTGCGAAAAAAACAAGAAGAAGTGCAGAAACAGATTAATATTAATAGTAGATAATTTACAAAGTTTCAAAAGTACATATTTTAAGGTAACACTAGTATTTAGTGTATTTACCATCCCTTACAACAGAAATCTAAATGCTTCTGTATAGTTGCTATGATTTCCAAGTTAAAACAGGCTCTGTATTAAATCTGCATTTTTTATAGTCCGTGTAAAGTATCTCATTAGCTCCCTGGTCACCTGTTCCAAAACATATCCATAAAGTCACAGTGATATATTCCTTTAAATCTTCCAAACAGCTCATTCTCACCATGTTTCAAGAATATTTCCTAAGCAGCAATTGCTGCTAAAAATACCATTAGTATTTTTATAAGTGTAATTGTCAGGAATAAGACAAAATTTCACTTCATTGATACTGAACCACAAAATATATTTAATTTTTACATCATCAATTTAAATAATAGTTACAGATGAAAACTCATTCAAAGAAGACAAAGGAAAGAAGTTAGCATCAGACTGACAGCTAACCAAAAGTCTGAGTTAGAAATAACATGTATAACTTATTTGTCAGTAGACACAGAAGCACATATTATAGAAGAGCATGCTTTGATGAGCACAAATAAGATAGCACAGTTTTCTGAGATTTTAAAACGAGGTTTTGTAAATGCTGGGCTTTTTTGTTTGTTGATTTGTTTGTGGTATTTGTGTTTTGGTTTGTTTTTTTCCCCCTTTTTTTTTTGTATTTCAGTTTAAAATGCTGCTTATGGATTACATTTTGATATTACCCCTTCCACTAGATAAAACTTGCAAGTGTATACAGGCCGCTGTTAATAGTATCAGTCATGATTAGCAAACCGAAAAGGGTAAACTGAAGATCTGTTATCATCCTGGAGTCTCATACCAAAGAGGCAACTGTAAAAGAGTCCTGAAAGAGGTATTTTGCATAGACCTTTCTGTTGAAGACCTGATATATTCCTCCTTTATTTTACTTTTTGTGGAAATCTGTTTTCAACATTTAAAAACTATCTAGTTCTGTCATTTCTAGACTAACAATTTCTACTGTTGAACACCTGCAAATTAGTGCTTTCTTTTAAAAATAATGATGCTTATTTAATTCTGTTGGAACTTAAGCGCTATCAAAACCGACCCACCAGAATAGGCCTTGCTGAAGTTGGTTCTTATCTGATACTGACCATGATCATTTATCAGAGAATCTGCATATATGCTGTGATAAAAAATAAATCAACATGTTAAAAAAAATAAATAAAAAGGTTGTACACATTTTGGTCACTTTCCAGTGGTCTGATAAAGAAGTACTTATTTGGCACAATTCTTAAGAGCAAGAGAAGGGCCAGTGACAAATAACATTTGTAAGCTTTATAACTTTGATGTTTCAAGATAATAGATTTTTCTGTAAGTGGGGAATTGAAAGGTCTGAGGCCAGGCAAGGCTAAGGGGAGTTAAAAAGTTTAGGATTCTTTTCTTCCTAATTAGCATAATTTATTGTGCTATCTACTCCCTACCATGTTATGTAGCAAAAAGTTATCTTAGAAGCCTAATCCTTATATCAATCTCTCAAGAAGATTGCATTAGATCCCCCTAAACCCAAAATAAAATCTTTAACATATTTGGTTTCTATGGACAACTTTTTTTGTGTGTATATCCGAATTTATCCCTCCAATGTGTGAATTAGTGACATAAAGGCACTTATAAAGTGAATATTTAAAAAAAAAATCCTTGTGAACTAGCTCTTTAGTTCACAAAATATTTCAGTTTCCTTACACAAGCAATAATTTTCCTGGTGGCATGACCTTCAACTAAGGTCTCTTGTACTGAGGCTCTCACAGCTCATCAGTCTATCCACTGTAGCATGAGGACACCTCCTGTAAGCATATAGCTGCAGAAAAATTATTTTTCTAAAGGGCATCTGACAAATCATGTCTTCCTGATGCAAGGAAATTGTGTCCTAATGGAGATACTTTTGGAAACTAATTTTTAAAAGCTAGGATTTTAGAACTTTAAGTGTAAACAGCGAAGAAAAATGGAAAACTGACATAAGCTGGACTCTGCTGGTAATGACAGAAAAAAAATCTATGAATAACCCTTCACTGTACATAGTATTTAGTTTAGTTTAGTGTTTAGGTTACATAGGAAACATTCAAGGTAACTGCTTCGTAATACCTGCTGTAATGGAAGTTTGCAAAAGAGGTGAGATTAAACAAAGAGCTTATAAGTGGAAATTAATGAAAGATAATGAAAAGTGGTATCACAGAGCATAAAAGAAACTGGAAATAGGGTACAAGGAAGAAGCAGGAGCTTGTAACAATATCAGTGGAGGATCAGGCAGGAATAAATGCTGACAAATATGATAAAAGTATTGATAACGAGGACAGAAAACAGCAGAACTGCAAAGCATATAGGCTAAATGATACTGGAGAATTAAGGCCTGGAGAAACTTAAAGGAGGAAACTTTTAAAACAAGAGAAATCAGCCAGAAGGGACAGGGACATAAAACTTCTTGAACAATCAATTTAACACCTTTGAAACCAGATGGAACTCTCATATGTCCTACTGCTTTCTGTGACGTAGTCACAAAACTTTATTCCAGACCTTAGCTTTGTACTCTAATGTGTCATGTCTTCAACCTGAATCCAAGGGAACTTGAAGCTTTCTTACAGGGAATCTGTAATTTGTTCTTAATTTATCCTAGAAGAAAGATAGGGGAAAATGTAGATAAGACATTTAGTCTGATAGCAAGAAGAGAGGGCAAAAAGCAAGAAGTAACTGCAGAAGTAGAAGATTGTCAATCAGAATAACATTTGTCTAATTATTACAGGCATTTGATAATACATATATCAATGCTTGCTTACATGCAGATAGATTTGCAAAGCAGTAGTTTCAGTTCTTTATTTGTATCCACTAATAGTCCAATGACTATTATTTACTCTTTATAATCATCTCCTTTAACCATTTGAGCAGCAGTGACATTCTGTCAGAGAAATACATCACTGTGAAAAAATATTCCTTTAGGTCTCTCTGCTTCAAAGGAAACTCATTCCAATGGCTTCTACTTTATTAGTATTGCCTTTGGTAGGTGCTATATATAGTATTTCCATTCTCTAGTTGGAAGTGCATAGGAATGCACTTAAATCAAGTAAACAAAAAAAGAAGACCGTGTTCACCTTGACTTTTCTGTTATTGTGATGCTTCAGTCATAAACCTAAATTTAATAAAAATTAAACTGCCCTCAATTAGAGTAAATGGAGAGGTAAACGGTGCTATTGTACAACAGAATATTCATTACACTAAAAAAAATGTAGATGGCCCACTTTGTACCAGAGTGTGGAATAACTGCCAAAACTGCATAAAGAATTAGATATTTTTAGTTATGCTCAATTTTGCATTTCAGAATGTGCAAGCTTTGTCTTAATGAAATTGGCTGAGTTGTTTAATCTAGAAAGAAACATAGTTAAGCCAGGTCTATTTCTCAAAAATTGCACTTCTAACTTTTTTCTAGGACAAATAAGGATAATATGGGACAGAAAGAGTAATAAATAAGATAATAATAAGGTAGAAAATGTTATGTAGTCACGATTATAACTGTTTCATCCAATAACAGAGTTGTAATTCCATTTCAGGCTCATGACATTAAGTTACATGATGGTTGTGAGTTCTTAAAATCATGAAATTACAAAATGTCCATTTCGAGGTTATTGGTATGATCAGTGTTGACATTTACAACCTTCTTTCCCTAAACAGCAGTTTAAATGGTTTAAGCTACTTCACAATTTCTTGTTATCACCTCTGTCTGGCAAGTCTAGAACTGATGGAGTTCTAATTTGACAGTTCCCTAAGCTGTGGGAGTAGAGATGCTTTTTTATCATACATTTCCCAACAGAATCAATTACCAATGACACCTTTTCTTTTAGCAAAATATAAAAATCCATCTCAAATGCCAGCAACATTTTAACAGAAAAATCTAGACTATTGCTTGTCTCTGTCATCTTTTTTTACTTTTAATGGGAGAACATAAAATCCATCAGGAAAGGAGAGCACTAGTAAGTGTTGATGCTTTTGTATGTCAAACATCCCAGCCATGTTAATCTTTTAAAATAGTCATCACAACTGTTCAAAATTTAACATCAGAGTAAGTGTTTGAAACCAGTAAAAAAGTAAAATATTAAAATTCATTGATTCACAAAAAAAAAAAAGTATAACAAAAGTGGGGATAACTACAAATCTTTTAAATGTCCCTACTCCATGTTGTTATTCAACACTTTAGGAGATCACATTATAATTTTTTTCCAGCACTGTTATTACACACACTTTTTTATTTGATACTATCAAACTATTAGAAATATTAACAAATCTTTATCTTAAATATTAACATATTTATGCTTATATTTGTACTTTTTTAACACTTTTATTTATTTTTATATGGGTGGTGCAGATGCTTGTTAGATTTAAAAAATTGCACAGTAGTAAATCTTTTAATACATACTAAATGAACAAAGCCTTGGTGATAAGTCAGATTATTTTTGTTCTCCATGTTTTGATAAATTTTCAGAGTGATGCCTTAAGGGGTATGTTTAAGATTTGAGAATTCACTATAGCTAGGCAGCTGAGTAACTTAGAATATTAAGGGTAGAAATGGCCTGTCTTTCACATGTTTGCATTCTTCTGTATAGATAACGAGGTAGTTAAGTCAAAACATAAGAGCTGGGCTTCTAGGCCTGGTAGGGGCTGAACGGGGGTGGGGATAGGTAATAAGGGACCATCCTGTTGAGTGTTTGAGGGGCATAATAGTAAGATAGGGTTTAGTTGGATAGTGTGTAATGGGTGGGCACTGGAGGTTATAAAATTGGAGAGATTGTTATGAATTTCCTCTTTGGATCGTTGGACATCACGAGTAAAGCTGCGCTCTCCCTGCACTGCGTGTTTGTCTCACTTCTTATCTCGCCCTGCTGGCAACAAGAGTATTGCATATATTCATGAGGTTCATATACAAAAATCAAATTACTATCTTACAAAGATGACAGAATACTTTCAATGCTTGAAATTAAGAAAAATAAGGGGGTTGGTCTGGGTTTTTTTAAGGTACACATATACATAAGTAGATGTACATAAACATGCATGCATGCAAATAACCGAATGAACACAAACTTAGCTGATAGCCACGAATCTAACAAAAACCAGCACAGAAACAATACATACTCATTTTTAAGATGATTAAAATATTTATTTTTATATGAAATTGACAGAAATATGTATGTCAGGAACTCAGTATAACTACAAATTTGAGCCTAAATTATTTATTTGATATTTTTATTGTGCAGTAAAACATATTATGGAATTAAGCACTTAAGAACAGTGTTAAGGGATAAGACTAAAGGTCACTTTGGCCTGGGATTCTATTTCTGGTCATACTCATAATTAAATATATGTGAACTATATAAGAACAAGATAGATATATAACTTAATATTTTCCTCACCTTATCTTCCCAACTTACACTAACCTGAATAACTAAATACAGAAAAATTTCAGTCTAAGAGATCTCAGAGCAAGATATCTTCTCTATTTTGCACAATAGCAAATTTGCACTTAAAAATCAATGTAAAAATAATCGGTGGTCATTCTGTACTGGTTGTTACCACTATCAAATATTTCTCTGTTAATAATTGTTAATGATAATGATCAGGTCATCAACATTTTTTTCTACACAATTCTTCTGGTATATGTTTTAATTATTAATGTAGAGTCTGCAAAGGGACATTATAACGTTAATGTCTTTAATGTATATATTTGCTTATTTATCAAGAATACATCCTTGTCTAAGTTCAATTTCCTAAAAATAAACAAAACCAACCTTGAATATATATTTTTTAAAGTATTTCAATGAAATGCAGAAAAAAATGCACTTTTTGAAAGTTAAAAGAAAAAATATGAAGAGAGAAACTGCATCTGGGTTATCGGTCATGTGTAGTAGTGACTTTTGAAAGAGTATGTTCCTGGGGCCATCTGAATTAGAAAGATATCTGGAATTTTTTTAATAAAGCTAACATTTTTATAGTCATGGGAATATGTCAAAGTAAGTATAATTTTCTACTTTTCTGTAAACTCACTACTTCTGATCTTTGGGAAGACTGTATTGGCTGCACTTGTCTCAGTGCAGTGATGGGCATTATTTACTTGCTTTCACTTTTCCCCCTAAACCCCATTTTAACTGCTAATATCTCACAACTACTTTTTCCACTAGTTTTTGAAGTCTTATCCAGTTATGTGAAGATACTGATTGTAGGTATATTAAGTACTGGTGGGAGAGTTATTCACAGTGCACTGCTCTTGTCATCAGTTAGAAGAATCTTCATCAATACTTTTACATTGAGTGTGGGGTTTTGTTCCATTTTATGTCATTTTCTTAATCTTTTGGGTTTTGCTATGATCTTCATACCATATCAGGTGTCCCTATTTCCCCTTTGGACATCCTTTAGAATTTGTTCTTTCTAAACCTCTTCTAAAACAATAGCACTGATGCCACTAATCTGCTAATTGCTCAGAAGTAAAAACCTGTTTTCTTTTACTCTAATGTATTTTTCTTGCAGGTATCAATGGAGCCATTTTTAAAAATGTAATGCCCACACATGCATGTTCACAACTTCTGTAGCCATGTAATATCATTTAAGCCAATTGCTATCAGAACAAATGATCCTTTAAGTGTCACTCCAATGNTTCTCTTCTGAGAACATAATTATTCAATAATTTGGCCTAGTATTAAAATAAGACCATCTTTGACTGCACTTATGCTCCTAATGATGAATTTTTCTAGTCTGTATGCATACAGATAGGTTTTGAAAAGGCTTTTATAGTATTGTTCAGATTTAGACTGTTTTTATATTTTTGCATATTATCTATATTACTTTTCTTCAAGAGATTGCAGAGAGCAATGTTTTACATGTCTGGGCCAAATTAATTTTGCCTCAAAGGAATGGACAATAGTAAGAGGCAAATAATTCAATAGGATGTGCACAAAGATTATTCTTTAGGGGATATAAAGATGTTGTCCATTAATCCTGGTTAAATTGCACCTTCTATATCATTATGACTACCCTCATCAAGTGGTGGATTTGTTTTGGTAACATGAATTAGATTACTTTTCCTTTCATTGAACATTGGTGTGAATAATCTCTGTAACAGCAGAAAGTAATTGCTGTGGTTAGTGTAATGAATCTGTGCTACAAATTTTTCTTTTTTTCCTCTCAGTATCAAATTGTAACAATATCTCACAAAATGAGAAGTTTCAATTTTATTTAATGGACCTAAAGATGTCTCTTTCTGTATTCATTAAAAATCTAGGTACAAGAAAAAAACAAGAGAGAGGCTAAGGGAAATAGTTGAGAATTACTGGTCACTATACTTAAAAGGGACATTGATAAAATGTAATTTATGTGACAGGGAAATTTTACTTCTTTAACTCTTAAGTAGGAGGGAAATTTACTGTCAAAAAGCAGAAATATATTCCAACATTTACTAAAAGCCTTCAGATATCTAGTGCAGTTGTTTAATTAAATTATTCTGTTTGCCAATAAAATTATGTTCCAAATATATTGATGAAAATGCACTGAAGTTACTTTCACTTCTCCAAAATGAAAGACAACCCTCTCAAAACCTCATTTAAATTTGAAATACATTGACCATCTCATTATAATGCATTGATATAGCTAGAATTAAACTTTTTATGTCACGTTTCCTTAGTTCTTTTTTTTGGTCTACAAATGACACATTTTTCTGAGGTAGAGATATTTGTTGCTTAATTTTTTATCTTGTAAATCTAGATCTAGACAGGCACTCAAATATAAAGTAAAATACTGAAGTATAATTAATGTTAGACTTATAGTATCAGAATTCAATATTATGTTAATAGATGTTTGATAATTCTACCATATCATGGAAGCTCATAAGTCTTCGCATCATTGAATAGTAGGCAAAGTCTCTTTCTAACTTTGGGACTTGGTGTATATGCTTTGAGTCTCCAGTAAAGACTAGGGATGAGCCCATAGGAGCAATGGGGGCTGGATCTTGCCAGTTTAACATGATGAGCTCAAGACAGAAGATGTCAGCCATGAGAGTTACTGTCCAGTTCCAATGATATTTTAGTTTTTATTTTACTATGAAGTTCAGCTGTATTCAGAAACGCAGAGACTTACAAGCACCTAAGAGAGAACAAAACCTTTTAACAACCCCCAGAATCATCCTTTTCTATCATGTCTGTTTTGGCATCATGTATTTTTCTTTTGTGTTTTGTTTTAATTTTGCAAACAAAATGAAACAATAATTTAGCTAAGAGCAAAATATTTAGAGTGCAAACAACTGTCTTGCCAACGTGTAAAATCTTCTAGAGAACTATATGGTATTAGAAAACTAAATCCCTGAGTAGAAAGATCTCACATGCAGCTATGGGGAAAAAATAATAAATTATCAAATAGAAAATGTGAACAGTAAAAATTTGAAGTATTTTCATGAAAAATCAACTTGACAAGTAGTAAAATAAGCATATACCATTAATCCATATAAAACTAGGATCTTAAAGTAAAATCAAGATTATATTGTCCTTGAGATCCTTTTTGAAATTAAATGAGGTGATTTTTTAACATTACAATAAGAATTTTTGAGGATATGCTTGCCAATTATCAATCAGAACCACAAGCTTTAAAAATATCTAGAAGATGTTAATCCATTCTGCATTCCTTGTTTGTCCTGATTTGAGCAATCAGAAACAACTTCAGTGTGTCATTATAAACTTGCAGGGCTAAAGTAAAGATTATACCCTAAATTAGCAACCTGGGGAAAATCAAGCATTTCAGAATAGTCTTCAGAAGGGTTGGTAGAAAGCTCTTTATGCTAATCCCTTGCATATGCTGAGGCATGGATTATATAAACACATACCATTTTGTAGGGTTAAGGTGCTTTCCTCTTTGGACTCAAGAAAGGACCTTCCTCAAATCAAGGGATCATAATCTTTATAGAATTATAATTTTTTAAAAAATTTTTAATTGCAAAATTGGAGTATCAGTATCACCTTTCCTATTTGGTCAGTGATTTAAAAATTCACCTTTTACGAAAGTTAGGGGCTCAGATCCATTTTTCTTTAAGGAAATTTGAACTCATACCTCTCATAAGAGTGTCTTAAATGACAGGCTGCTCTGAGGCTTTATTTTAAAAATAGTTTTTCTCATTATCATACATAAAAATGTCTTCCTTTTTTTGGACTTATCTGCTTGTAAGCATATGACTATATTATTGAAATGACTGTATAAGTAATACTCCATGTGCAGTCTGATCTATTGCATACTGCTAAGCACAAAAGTGAGAATATACCTTCCTGAAAAACACTGAAGTCCTTAGAAGAGCCTAAGGGAGCACAGTCACTCGGAAATTCTGGGAGGTTCTGTTAATGCAATATGCATGGCAAATTGTTATCAAGGGAGAACATTATATAGGAACAGAGACCTGAACCTAGCTATCATTTCAAGGACAATAAAATGATACAATCATTTTAGCAAGAACAAGCAAGAACAGTAAAAATGTGATTTAGTTAAATCTCCAGAACTGCTACAGAAATTGCTGCCTAAAATCAGAGAGAGGAAAAAACTTCCAAACAAAGCTAAGGTAAAAAGAGAAAGTGCATTTCTTTAATGGAAATTTCCGGAAACAGAGAAATGCGTCAGCCTCCCTTATCATCCCACAATTATAATATTCATCAATCCATCC
>VYZS01085665.1:0-31307 GCA_013400695.1 Neodrepanis coruscans | reverse complement strand
GTCTTTTGTTTTGAGGACAATAAAACAAATTAATGTTTTTATTACCTTAGGCAATTAGATAAGCTTTCATTCCAAATCCTTTAAAAAGAAAATGCAGCCCAGCACCCTCCCAAATGATTATTATCAGTATTTTTTTGCATTTGGCTACCTGATGCTTAACTGATGCCTTCCAAGAGCTCTAAGTCAACCTCCAGTGTATTTTGCAATTTAAACACTATAGTTTGAAGCCAAGACAGTTTCAAAAACAGTTCTGGGGGGTTTTTCTTTGTTTTTGCTTTGTGGGGGAGCGGCTTTTTGGTTGGGGTTTTTGTTTGGTTGGTTGGGTTTTGTTTGTCATTTTTTGGTGGTTTTTTTTAATTTTGTCAAAATGCTCCTTCCAGCTTCCCTTATAAACCTAAATTCAAAACTAGAAATCTGTGAATAAATACAGATGGTCAGAATACTAAATGCTATTTCACATACCTTCCATATTAATTCGTGCTGATTCAGGCGTGACTCTCCCATCCATTACCATGGCATCTTCATTTGCATAATCAGGGTGATAGTTTCCTGTATTCTCTTCCTGGTTTGGAGATTCATTTGTATCTACACATTTATCTTCCCTTTTATTGAAATACTTCTGTAACCATCCTGGTACAATGTTTTTCACTGATTCAGTCACTCTGCTAATGATTCCCAGCTTAGAAGAAAAAACACAAGAACACAGTCAGCACCACAGTCTGGAACACAACCTTGCACAGACCTTGAAGACAAACATTACACAGCAATATCTAGATGAGGTGGGTGGATCCTTGACATAGGGTTCTGATACTTCTGGAAAATGCATGACAAAAATTCACCTAACACCGATTTATATAGTACTAACCTATCAATTTCTGCACTTCCCAGTGATCTTGGCCATGTTCAAAATTCTGAAATTACAGTGACCTACACACTTTTTCTGAGGACTCCTCTTTGTAATGCCTTCACTTGAAAAAACCATCAAACCCAGAGGCTCAGCAATTATCTACAGCAGTACTAATGACCGTAACAGCTGCTAAAATCAGTGAACTCGAATATTTCTTTTTCTAATGCTGAACTGCGATAACAACATGTATCAAAAAGCCCACTACTCTGCTCTGAACAGTCAGAGTATCCTGAAAGAACCCTGGAAAAAACAGCTAGAGTTGACCACCGGATTCCTCACTACAGGACTATTCGATAGATCCAATTAAACCAAATTTCATTTTGTGGTTTGTTGAAATTTCGGATCTCCAAACCTTAGTACTTGACATAACTGAACACATAAAAGCCATTTCCATTTTGAAACTTGCCAATTATTTGCAATGCTTACATTCTACATTTAGGAAATACTTATTTACCATTTTGCTGTAGGCAGTCACTTATTCCTCCTCATATCCTGAGAATTTCAACACACCTTACTGTCAAATATCAACTCCTTGCAGCAGATTGCTCCCAGCGTGGAGTTCCCTCCCTCTTACACTGACTGCAGCCACAAGAACCAGCTGCCAACTTCTGCAAGCTGGAAGCAAAAGTGAAAGCTATCTCCACAATTTCAACACTTTGGAAACTGAAAAGTAACAACAGTTAAACAGATTTTTTTGTTAAACTTCACTGTCATTCCCTAACACATGTATCAAAGGCTCTGACAAGCTACTTCGGTTTTTGCATAGGTTTAGGCAACAAATTTCTAAGTATTATTATTCATGTACAGAAAACTAATAATATTCCTTGAACATGTAGTAATTAGTCTAGTAAATTACTCTGAAACAAGAACTCTGCTGTATTCAACTTTCTTTTTACAGAAACCAGCACAGTAATGAAAAAAGAAGCCCATATCCGTCATTCAAGTCTTTCATAAAGGGCTACTTACAGGAAGTATAAACAAATTAAACACCCTTGAATCTGAAGGTAAGAGGGGGGCAGGGAAGGAGGATAAAGGGAAGGTAGAAAATAAAAGCCTTTTCACAGAAAGAAAGTCATTTTAATTTACATTTTTCATAATGATCAGTAATTTAATCTTGTACTTACACAACGACAGAAGAAATATCTAGACACACCTCAAACCAGACAGAATACAGCATAATAAACACATCCATCACAATTACCACACTGAGATGCTACACTCAGGGTGTTGATGCTACTCTACACAAACACGAAGCTTAGGCTTCCCAACCACAAAAACAACTAACTGCAGCAATACCAGAACTCCTGAGCACTCCAGTGCACGGTACCACCAACCAGGCAGTCCCTACTCCACGCTCATCTTCACCTGTCCTTAGGACACTAAGGGTTATTCACCACCTTTCCAGGGGTGAATACTTTGCTGCTTTATGAATACAAATATACCAGGAATTTAGAGGAGTCAAAATCTGCCAAAATAAGCCAATGGTCGGGACACAAACACCATCCAAGGCAATGCCCTCTCCAAAAAGTTAAGCATTATCATATTCACTATTGCTAAAGAGTTTCTCCACCAACAGAGTACGACATTACTGGCCATAAAACAGGCCTGCATGATTCTCTTGCTGAAGAAATCCTCCCAGGACTGAAAGCTACCTGAGACTCAAGATGGAAGAAGTCACAGGCATCCAGAAGAGTAAACACCCAATCATTAGTAATCCAAATGAGTAACTGGAGAATCTAGCTAGACTAATAATTAACCAAGGTGACATTTTACCATCCATATCTCAAGCCAGACTGGTTTGACCCTTTCTTGCAAAGGGCAGCCTTGCTGGTGTTCTCTACATCATAAGCACTTCAAGCTGGGTAACTTCTCAAACCAAACCAGAAGCTGAAGCTCACTCAGCACAGTCACACTGTAGCAAGTACTAATGGCCTGCTCCATCTGGCTTAGGAACAGTGGAAGACAAGAACCATAATTTTATGCTCAAGAATAATGCTGGCTTAGGGACAAAGCAAGAGAATGCAAAATACATGGAAGTTCACCTTCATTTTCTGTCTGCAAAACATATTGATTTAAGGCACTGTGAAAGAACTATGCAGGCATTATGAACGAGCCATCATCAAAAGCAGATCCTGCTAAAAAAAGCCAAACACCCTCCCCCTAAAAGGTAAGCCACACCCCCCAGGTATGCCTACTCATGTACACACAGACACAAAAAAGAGAAAGAAGTTTCCTTATGCATCTCCGACCTGCCCATCAGAGCTGAAAGCCAATCAGTAAAGCACTGTGGTTGGATTCCTGACCAAGTCAGGCAGTTAAGGTACCAATGACCAACTGCACTTTTGAACATGCACACTTCCTTATTCTTGCCAGGACAATTCAGCAGTGTCATGCCTCACAATGTCTTTAAAGCTGGCATTTTAACCTTACCTTAACCTCTGGTTTTCTTCAATTTCAGCACGTGTTTGAACGTGCTTTCCTTTCACATACAACACAAGCTGACCTTGTCACCAGCAGAGCACTCCCCCTCTACTGCTCCTGTTGCCACCAGCTCTACACTTGGTCCATCCCAGGTTTCATGGCACTAGATCTCCCCACACAGGAATCACTAATCCCTCTAGAACACTGACAAGAATACTGCACATCTCATTGATGCAAACAGATGCAAACTGCTCAGATTCCAATCTCCTCAAGCCACGGTTATGTACCAGTTCCTTCCTGAATCCCTTCATTCACAATGGTTACTCTGAATATACTATTGCACAAAAACTCTTCTAGTTCCCAACCCTTAAAAAATACCAGCAGGAAAGCTAACAAAGCAAATATCCACTGGGAAGACACAGTAGTTTTTCAAAATCTGTGCATCATCCAAAGTGTCTGCAGCTCTGAGCTAGATCTAAGTCTATGTATACAAACATCATAGCAACAGTAACTACATTAACAGCTACTTCAAGGCACATGGGCTTGACATCATGGAATCACTGAACCACAGTGGTTGGAAAAGACCTCTTACATCATCTTGTCCCACTGTTACCCAAGAGTCTAAATCCTCCTTGTCTGGGCACAAACCCTCATTTCTAAGTTCCAGCCCTGCTCTTAAGGTGCCAGGACTCATCTGAAGGGCACAGAGCGTTATTTTGAAGTCCTCAAGTCTGATTTGGAAGGTCCAAAGCCTCACTTGCAGAGTCCAAAGGTATACCTTCAGGCCCAAACTCTAGCTTCCAAAGCCTCTGTGTCAGGGACCAGAGCATTCTCTTTAGGATTCAGCCTTCAATCTAGTGGGCTCAAAGCCTTCCTCTAACCCTCCAGAGACTCATTTCTAGGGAGCAAAGCCTTAATTTGTGGTATCGAAGCATCCTTTGAGGGCACAAAACCCAGCCTCATGGTTCAAACTCTCCTTCTCACCTTCAAAAGCCCATTTCCAGGGCATAAAACCCTTGTCTTGAAGGTTTAAATCCTCCCTTGGACGGTCCAAAGCCCTTCGTAGAATCACTGAAGTCGAAAGCACTTTTAAGGTCATCAAGTCCAACTGTCAACCCAGCACTACCATCACACTCACCATTAAGCCATGTTCTCAAGTGCTATATTTGTTCCCCTTCTCTCCAGTACCTCTTCACCTTCTTGTAGTGAAGGGCCCAAAACTGAATATGTGATTTGAGGTGCGGCCCCACCAGTGCTGAGCACAGTAGGAGGATCACTGGTCCTGCTGGCCACACT
Source organism: Neodrepanis coruscans (assembly GCA_013400695.1). Taxonomy (NCBI): domain Eukaryota; kingdom Metazoa; phylum Chordata; class Aves; order Passeriformes; family Philepittidae; genus Neodrepanis; species Neodrepanis coruscans. The sequence goes on along the minus strand of VYZS01085665.1, from coordinate 26,683 downwards.
ATTCCTAATACAGGCCAGGATGCCATCTGCGTTCCTGGCCACCTGGGCACACTGCTGGCTCATGTTTAGCACTCCCAGGTCCTTCACCAGCTGCTCTGCCCAACACCTCTAGCGTAACATAGGGCTGTTGTGATCCAAGTGCAAATCTTGGCACTTCCCCTTACTGAACCTCACACAGTCGGCCTTGGCCCATCGATCCAGCCTTTCCAGACCCCCCTGTAGAGCTTTCTGCCTTCCAGCAGAACAACGCTCTCACCCAATTTGGTGTCAGATTCAAACTTGCTTAGGGTGCACTCAGTCCCCTCACCCAGGTCATGGATGAAGATGTTAAACAGGACTGGCCCCAGTACTGAACCCTGGGGAACATCACTCAAGGCTGGTAACCAGCTGGATGTAACTCCACTCACCACCACTCTCTGTGCCCAGCCATCCAGCCCGTTTTTTATCTAGCAAAGACTACACCTGTTCACACAATGTGAAGCCAGTTTCTCTGTGAGAATGCTGTGGGAAATGGTGTCAAAGGCTTTACTTAAGTCTAGGCAGATGACATGCAACATCCACAGCCTTTTCCTTATCCATCAAGGGGGTCACTTTGTCACAGGAGATCAGGTTGGTCAAGCAGGACTTGCCTTTCGTAACCTGATGCTGGCTGCAACACTAAGCAAAAGGTATCTAGATAGGAATACTATCAAACAAACTGGTGCCATAATTTATTACTTTAAAATACCAAAAAAAAAAAAGCAATAGTTTATCATCAGAGTTTGAATCCCTAAATTAAAAGCAGGTTATTTCCTGGCCAAAATTATTTACAAAATAGGACAGTTTTTCCAGCTCATAAGGGTCTTTCACATAGCAAAGGGTGGGGAAAGTGCTGGCAGGAGCACTCAGCAACGATGCATTACTCAAAAACATCCGTTTTTGTAATTAAGTTGATTTCAGTCCAAGAGGCTTAAGTATGAAAAAAATTACATATAAATTATTTAAGTCATAGACTCACAGAAATTTCTCAGAGAAGCAACAACTGGATAAAAGACCTAATTTCCACTCCACTGTATGCACTCCTCTGAAAAGCATCCCATCTTTGCCTCTCAGAGGCTTCTTTGCTTCCCATTCCAAAGTTAAAGTTGTTAAGATAAATGAACCAGTAAGTCCTCAAAAAGAAAACCTATCCCTAATAGTGAAGTTCAGTGATACAGAGCTGATTAATGTAACCACTTACAAACACCAGAAAGGAATTTTCATGTCCTCTCCATCCCCCACAGTTACCTCATGCCAGCTCTGGCACATAGCAGGCTACTTTCCATACTAGCTGAATTCATTAATCTGGCAAAAAGCACGTGTTTCTTTTCTGGGCTAATGAGTTAAACTGGCTCAGTGCATCAGAACTGGCCCAAGAGACAGCAGAGTCAAGGCAGCCAGGACCAGAGGAACGCAAAATGAAACTTCTGTCTTTTAACCATCCTGTGTCTGTACCATCATTAGAGACCGTGTCCCTTCCTGTCCCTTTCCCCCTTCAACTCGCTCTCCCCTTGTGATGCTACACAGATGCAACCAAGTGACAAACTGCACCAGGGTTCTATGAAATAGACCCAGGCAAAAACCTCTCCACAGACTGTGACAACAACCCCTCAGGGGTGTCATGCCGCTGATGCAGCTCCCCATGAGGCTGCAGGGGTGCTCATGCAAAAGGAATAGAAATGGAAATGTGACATGACTGTCTCTTGCAACAGCAGACTTGGACTAACTCTGGTTTTGCTATTTAGGGAGTGGCTTCAGTTTGAATGTAGGACAGCAGTTTGATATTTCATGTAGAAAAAAGACACAATAAAACTTATGATTTAATATGAACAATATGTTTTAGGAATGACATTAATTATGTAGCATTTGAAAAACAACAGTTTTATTTAAGGCAAGTGGACTAGTTCAGATCTATTTCTAAAAGTTGTGAAGAAGGGATTATGTTACCAGATGCCAGTGACGTTCTTTCCTATTGGATGAAGTGAACCTTACTTTCCTTAGTCTAGTTAGCTTTAGAATAAACATTCCAGGGAAATTCAGGTACTTTTTGGCACTGTTTGCACATCTGTACCTATCATTATCACTTCAACTGAGTGCAAAACACCAGTGTGTGCTCTGACAGATAAACTGGTGCCTAACCCACTGGTTAAATCCTTGTGACACTGAATGGTTTTATCTCAAGTTTTGTCCACACATTCAGTTGACTAAGTGACAACATTACAAAAGGGAGCACAAAGTACAAGGGACCTTTGTTTCTTCCTTTTAGGAAGTGCTACATTTAGCTCTGGTTAACCCTGAGCAGGGATCAGCAATAGGAGCTGTAAATTACATTCAGTGTCAGATTTTGAGATGGAGATCTATCAGCATCAAAAATGAAAAATTAAGAGATTTGGGACACTGCCTTCACTTACAACTTCACAAGCAGTTTTACAGCTCTTTCCTTCCCAATCTAAGAAGGGACTCCAAGCAGCTAATACTGTTTAATTGAACGACTGACACAATTCAGCTGCCGCTGTGTGTCTGCAGCTAAGTTTCACAGACAGTACATAGAACTACATTAAGTGAAATGCTGCTCAGGTTATCTTTCCTTTTCATATAAAGCAACCCTATAGTTGACACTGGTGTGTGGTTTTTTTTGTTTGGGTTTTTATGTTGTGGTTTTTTGTTTGTTTGTTTTGTTTTTTTCACTTTTCTTTATTTCTGATGTAACTGCAAGGACAAGAAGTTCAAGGCTTTCAAAACCAAAATGATCAAGAAATACATTTCCCATAACACCAGATGGTCTTCAAAAGGCCACCAGTACAAGTTATCAGGTTTAGCAACATATAACATACATTTTATATATAGGATTTAAATACACTGTTCAGGCTATTTTTTGTTATTTTTTTTGTTAATTTTTTTGTATTTTTTATTATTTATATTTATTGTCTATTTTATTTACTGGTGTTCTCTATACAGTACAACCTAATTCATTACAGCATTTCAACATCACCAAACACAACTGATAACATGGCAAACTCTTCCTCTTTCCTGCATTTATAGCAAAGAAGTTCATGCACACACAGGCTACCAATGCATCACACCCCACACTACAAATCTGCCACCTTCTGTAATACATTAGACTACTACATGAAACATTTTCAGTGCCACTTTGCCTAAGAGAAGAGCACTCACAGAAAAGCACAGTATCACAGACCCACCTGTGACATACAGCAGTGAGGACACGCTGTGGATGTAAAACACAAAAAAAGGCAGTTCAAATTCTGGAACAGCTCCTGAAACCACAACACTTAAACGCCCTTCACGGGCAACTTGCACCTTGCTGACGTCCATGCTGTTTCCAGTACTTCCTAGTGAGGACAAGGCTTCATAGATAATTTGAAGCTCAAACTTAAACCTCACAAAACTATGTAGTTATGCTAAAAAATCTAATTCCTGACACTCTGGAGTGGCCTTGCAAAGCAAAACACAATCTTCGAACAAGAAGACTGGAATTAATTTTTTTAATTAAATTCAGTGTCAGTAAAAGATAGAAAAGTACTCATATGCTCTCTCTGAAATATCTTTTCTGTCCCTCATGATCTACAAACTGACTTTACAATATCAGAAGCTAATTTTTTTGCAAAACGTACAGCCAACCTTGCTGCACATTTAATATGTTATCTTATTCACAATTTTGAACCTCTATGTTAAAATTAAGTGACCAAATAATCACATTTAGTTATTCTTGGTAATAATTTGGTATTGTAGGAAAACTCAAAGCCTTCCTACTTTTTTAAGTATCACACACAGACTCTGTTTTGGCTCACAAAAGTTAAGCCTCACAATTCATCTAAACCAGCAGAACCTGCAATTACTTTAAATAGGACACATTTAACCCTGGTGCACACACTTCCTCACTAGATTTTCAAAAGTAAAGCCAAAGTTATGACTCTTGGACGCAGTTGCTTTAGCTGCAGCAGCTATGGGTATTGCTGTATTTTTGGACACTTTAAGGTAATATCCTCAAACGGTAAAGTCCAGGTAGCCTCACCCTGCTACAGGGCTGTAAGGGGCAGCAATGTCTTTCTGGACATATTTTTTTCACCTCACCTCAATCAAGAGCATGTCACAAACATTTAACCAGTATCTCCAAACACTCTTCTCTTACTAGCACCATGAAAAATTGCTATTGCACATAGAAATTACTGTTTTTAGTGAGAGTAATGGCACCTACAAATCTGTATATACAATATAAATTGTATAAACAATTCTGTAAAATGAGTTTAGTAACAAATACTAAGGGCTGACATTAGAACACGTGCACTGTTATACCTAAATTTATGATGTATCTAGTTACCCCACAGCAAATCCCCTACAAACCTTGCTTTCATCTATTTAGGTTAGGATGATTTTAACTACAAATCTACCTATAGTAAAGTCTTGCATATACTGGTATAGTTTTTCCTCGCCAATTTAATGTTTTGTTATCATAAATATTTCAGTGCCACACTAGACCTGTAACCCACCCTCAAAGAAAAAGACAGTTTAACAGTTTAATTCTTTGTTTGGTTTACTTGAGTCTTGGACGTCACTGGACCTTGAGGTCTAACAGAGGAAGGAGTCATGAGACACATCTACTTCTTAAAAGTTTTATATAAAACACAATCACAACTAAAATTAAAGTCAGCCAGCTCCCCAGGACATTCTCAGACAACTCTTTATAAAAGCAGAGCTATGGAGATAACAATAAACAGCCTCAGCCAGGAGAAAATCTTCTACTGGCACAGGTATTCACAAAGTTCCTGTGTGTGCTGAACCACACCTGTAGGACTTGAAGCAAGTTGGTGTCCATGTGTTAGCATATACATTTCATCCCAGCAAATGTAAATATAAATGAATTTATGCTTAGTTGAAAAAAAACACAGTAGTTGCAACTAAGTCAAACACACCCAAAGATCCTGTACTTAATTGCAACACAAACAGATTCACAAAATAGTTTGGGTTGGAAGGGACCTTTAGAGGTCACTTGGTCCAACCTCTCTGCAATGAGCAGGGACCCCTTAACTAGATCTGGTTGCTCAGAGCTCCAAGTAATCCAACCTTTACTGTTTCCAGGGAAAAAGGACCAACCTTCTGGGTAACCTGTTCTGAAGTATCACCACCCTCTTTGCAAAAAAAATCTTCTCTATATCTCATCTCAATCGACCTTCCTTCAGTTCAAAATTGTTGTTCCTTGTTCCACTAAACAGACCCTGCAAAAAAGTTTATTCCCATCTTTCTTGCAAGTTCCCTTTAGGTACTGGAAGGTGACAACGTGGTCTCCCCAGTCTTCTCTTCTTCAGCTCTCTCAGCCTGTCTTGCCAGGAGAGGTGCTCCCGTTCCCCGACAATTCTTGTGGCCCTTCTCTGGACCCGCTCCAACAGGCCAACGTCCTTCCTGCACTGAGGGCAGCCCTGAGGTCACTCACTACACCCTCCAGCTCAGAGAAGGGCCAACAACAGGTCACTCACAGCTGGGTCCACCTGGGTTTGGAGCACCAGGGACAGAGATGTCTCTGGGCAGTTCTTCCAACATGTTAGATATCCTCACAGTTAAAAAATGTTTCTTGATACGAAATCAGGATTTAAATTTTCACATCTCGACTCCATTCTCTCTTCTTCTGCTGCTATGAGCCTCCTAGAAGAGCCTTGTTACACCTTCTCTGTAGTCTCATTAGGTGTTTGCTGCTTTTAAGCTGAACACACCCACTTCTCTCAGCCATGGGCCTCTGCCCCCCTAATCATTTTGGTGGCCATCATCATATTGACTCCAATATGTCAACATTTTTTTTATTTTTTTTTTTGTACCGGAGAAGCCAAAATTGAACACAATACTCCAGATGCAGTCCCAGAGTGCTGAATACAGGGGAAAAAACAACTCCCTAAACATCCTTCCCACATTCTTACTAATACCTCCCAGTATGCAGTTGGCCTCCTTTACCTCAAGTGACTCAGGTTCAACTTGCTGTCCAGCAGGGACGTGGGGCTGTTCCCTCCCAGCTGAAGGACTTAACATTTGCCTTTACTTAAAATTCATGAGGTTCTCGGCAGCCCATTTCTGTCAAGATCCTTCGATGGCAGCTCTATCTTTCCTCTTCAACAGGGCTGAAAGTTCCTCCAGGTTTGGTATTACCCGGAAACCTCTCAAGGACCCATGCCATTCCTTCATCCCAGGTTTTAATAAAGACATATCACAGTATCAGTCTCAGTATCAACCCCTGAGACCCTCTATTGGTAACTGTCTGCCACTGGAACTTCATACTGCTGATCACAACTCTTTGAGGTCAATGCTCCCGCTAATTTTTCAATCACTTCACCATCCACCTGACAAGTCTGCACTTCACCAAAGGGACAGGGATCATCACATGGGAGACCACACTGAGGGTACTGCTCAAGTCCACGGAAACAACATCGCCCTGTGTCCACTGAGCCGGTTATCCCACTGTGCTATGAGTTGATTACACAAGGGTATGGTTGCCCACCACCTGCACCAACCTGAAATACTTCTGCTCAAACATTCTCTGGGCATGCAAAAGAGATTCTGAACTCTGTCCTCACACAGTTCTCACAATCAGCAGCAGCTTAGTTTGTCCGTGGCAGGGGAGCAAGAACTGGGTCTAATTACTGACTGAAGGAATAAATAAGTCAGAGGAAGTGAGGTGTTGCCAGCAACCAAAGACAATTTGCAGTGTCCCAGCTAACACAGTCAATTATTTAATCTGCTTTTTTTCTCCTCCTAAGATACTGCTCACTAATACTGCTTTTCCCCAATACTTCACAGCCTCCAAGACTATTACAGCAACACTTTGAAACACAGACCCCAGAATATTAATAAAATGCTGTAGTAATTACCATCTACACTTGTTGCACCGCTGACAGTACTGTTATCCTAAATAAAACTGTATCTCAGCTTTACAAGCTCTTCCAAACATTTTTGTTTATGGCAGCAACAGAAAGCCAAGTACCAAATGTAAACATCTGTTTTGCTAATACAATTCGATATTGCCTGGGCAGAGACAAAACCTCTGATGCTGACTCCTATCCCATCCTTTTAAAATAAATCTTTAAATACTCATTAAACATTTCTTCAAATCTATTTGTCTTAGCACAATGTGCTAGCCTACGACTAAACCGAATCAAGCAGAGATCTGCACACAAATACAAATACCTAAGCCTACTTCAAGGTGCAATCCTGTTGACAGGAATTAAACCAATACAATTGTACTTGTGTAGGTCCCTATGGAAAGATTTTTAATTACTATTTTCCTGTTTATGAAGCATTACTCAATACGATACTGTAGGAACTCTTTAGCACCAGAGTTTCAAAATTTCCTCACAAAATAAACCTAGATATTTATGAGATCCCAATGCCTGCAGTCATGGCCTAGCAAGGGTTACCTTTGGGACAACAGCAGGTGACAATGCAATGATTAAGATAATGCTGCATTTAAACACAGTTAAAGTTCCTGATGCTATAGCTATTCCCTCTGGAAAGAACCTTACAGAACCTCTCAAATGACTCTGTGAAACTCTCCAATCCAGAGGGGCTTTCAGGACCAGTGAAAGTGACTTTCAGCAGCCTTCTGGTCCCCTTTGCCAGGTAATGTCCTAATTAATCCACACAAGACCAGCTACAAACATGCAGAAACATAAGCTGGTTTCAAGGAAAACATCTTTGGATTTTCTCGCATGATAAGTGTAGCACTTCTGTATTTTATATATGCACTGGCAGGTACACACCTAAGAAAAAGCAAAAATGTATCACTCCCTACAGGTTTCAAATTACAATTACTACCTCTGTTATTAAACAGATCTAAGCTGAAGCCTAACATATAAATATACAAGTTTATGGTTGACTTAAATCTGTTCATGAAAGTCCAGGAGAATCAAAGTTCTCTGACACTGTGAATGGTTAATTATCAATTTAAAAAAATTACAAAAAAAAAGTTATAAGCCACATTTAAAATCTTTGAAATTTGTGTTACCCGGATGAGAATGGCCCTGCTCCAAGCTACACATATGTGCACACACAAAAGCACAAAGTTAAAGATAAAATTAATAATAGGAACACACAGATACTATTCTAGAGGCATTTAAGCCAACAATGTAAACATTCCCTTCATTTACACACCTGCACTAGTAATTCCTAGTTTACCAGTTTACCTAAATGACCAGGACAAACAGCATTTAGAGACACTGCGGCCACATCCATACGATGAAACCCAAGATGCTGGACACAACAGCTCTTTCATGGCATGTGCTTATTTCTCAAGGAAGTAGTAATTCTAACTCAAGTGCCCAAGCTTCTAAGAGGGTGCAGGAGGCAGCGGGGCACTGCAGCATGAGAGAGCTGAGTAAATGGGTAGCACACAGTGTGACCTAAAGTCAGGGCATTCCACATGGAGCTGTCAACATTCTACTGCCAGGAAAGCACAATCTGTGAGGAGACCTTTGCAATTCTACTCCAAGAACACCCAACATGGAGACACAGAAAGACTCTACTTTTCAAGATGTGATTCCCACACCACAAATCTTCACGGTGGATGAGCTGATACCATCTTTACTTAGCGGTGCTGCTACTTCTTGTTTGCTGGTTTAGCAATGCAGCTGCTGACAGTGCACTTTTTATAAGGCAGGATGGCAGCTCAGAAAGGAAAACACTGTGGTCTAGTTCCTTCTCTTGTGGGGGAACCTGCACCCACACCTCCATCTCCCAGGAGAACACACAAGCTGCAAGTCACACCTCCCAGGCAGTATCCGTTCACCTATTTGAGGCCGGTTTAAAAAAATACTCTAGACTCAAACATGCATTCAAACATAATGACACATGGCTCTCTACCAGGTACCTGAGGAGAAAGGGGCAGGAAATACACTTTACCTGTTTATTTCAAGAACATGTAAAACAAGCAGTAACCTCTGAAATAAAGGACCAGAGCCTGTAAGTCTCCAGCCTTGGAAAGCAACATCTTCTTATACATCCTCTTCCTGGCTCAATGAATCACATATTCTTTTTCTGGGTAATAACACAGTTTCAGTCAGGAGAACTGAAGACAACACACAGCTTGGCAACTGGGATATTTGCCCAGAAAGTGGAAGATGTAGGTTGATGCCTCCAGGCAAAAAAGGAATTGAAGCAGGGTCTACCACATTCTAAATGCTTTAGCTAAGCATCTTTGAAAAGCAGCAGCATCTCCTCTTCCAACCGTCTTCTAAAGCCGTGCCTGTACTTAACAGAACACTGACTCTGCAGCACATGTTGAGCACGACTGGAGAATTCTCACCTGACCCAGCTCCCCAGGCAAAATAACAACATCAAGAAAGCATAACAACACGCCAAAAAAGCACGACACCAGCCTGTGAGCCTGGCATCATGCTACTCACCTCTCATTCAAGTGGAAAAAAAATCAGATATCCTGGGAACTTTGAAGCTTTTAGCTGAACTGCCTGAAGTGCTTAGGCACTTTCAGAGCCTGGTGATCAGACAGAGTTTTCAGGACTGCAAGCACCTAGAACAGCTCTAATAAAGTATTTCTATGAATTTATTTACTGGTGATAATTAGGGGAGCAGGGGAGCAGAATCAGAGGCATCATAACCTCATGTTGAGACTGCATTGTGCACTTTGATGTCTTCCCAAACTCGTTACTGGGAGACAATTAACACCAAGCCACAGAATACTTCTGCAGAGCGAATGTTCAGCTGAAAAGAGGAACACTTTCATTAATTCCAACTTAAGTCAGCTCTCTACCCAGAGCTCATCTCTGTATGTAACAAACGTTAGCGATCTGCATAGGGGCAAAAAAGCCATCCACTCTACGAAAGGCATCCATCTGACACCTCTCAATTCCCTATTTCCCACATTTTCCCCAATACATTAGTTGTTCATTTGGTCTATGCATTCGATCTGCAGCATCCATTCTCTGGGCACAATCCCCCAGAGATCCCCAAGCATGTGTTTGCTTTGCTACATTGTCTAAATAAACCCACTGGAAAGGCACAGAGACAACAGACAGTGGAAGTGCTAGAAAACCAACCACACTAATTATTCGAAATTCGTGTGTAAGGTTTATCACCTTTCTACACGGTGTCAACACACACAAGGCATTGCAGTCTCAACGTTATTCTGTTGTTCACACAGGAGCTTTCAACATTCGCTGTGCAACTGCAATGATTCCTTGGATGAAGCATTTACAAGGGACAGCTTTACAGGGACAACACTGCTGATCACTACTGTACACAGGACTTGGTACCTCCTAAATAACAAAAACTAATTGAGCAGCAATTTGTGCACAACATCCCCTCAATTTCTGCATGTAACATTCAATCCCCTGGTTTACATTACCGATTAAATAATGTAAACCTTCTGGCTGAGAAGTCAACTTCGAGTTCATTAATACATGGGGAAAGCACTCCCAGAGCACTGTCTCGGGGCATCTTCAAATTTCCTGGCAAACAGCAATTGGTAAGGACCTTTGCTTACCCCCCCGCCCCGCAGCCACTCTAAATGGCACAGGATTTTGCATTCCAGCTTACAAGCTGTTAGTTTTGTTATTCGTCTACTCTCCCCTACAACACAAAGGAGAGGAAAAACGCCTTATGAATTACAATTCACTTGCACTGCACATTTAAGTACAGGCAAGAAACTGAAGAAACCACCGTATGCAGATCGAGAAGGGTTCTGCAGGCAGCAACCTACCAAAAAAACCCTCAAAAAACAAATAAAAAGCCCTCAATGGAAGATGCCTACCTACACAGCACCCTGAGAGACTCATTTGCAGTTTGGAATTTGTCAACAAAGGTAAATACTGCACGCGATGCACTCTAAATCTGATGAGCAACTGCACCCCGTAGCCCAGTTAAAATCAAATCCCACCAAGATTTACCCGGGCATCCCGCAGAGCGGGAGGCAGCGCGCTCCCGCCGCCAGGCGAGGGAATGCGCACCTTCCCCTCCCTTCCTTCTCCCACCGTCCCGAGCGTGGACGGGCGGGAGACAAAAGGGACGCCAGGATCCCCCGCCGGGACCGGGAGAGCGCCCGGAAATCCCACAATCCCCGCGGCCCCGGCGGGAAACCCTTCCCTCCTCTCTCCCCTCGGGCCGCTCCACCGGGAAATCCCGGCCCGGAGCCGCGCACGTGGGGCTGTGCGCAGGGCGTGGGGGGTGGGGAAGGAGGGAAGGAATGGAGGAGGGAAGAGGCGCCTTCGCCGGGTTCGGGCCTCCGGGGTGCCTCCTCTTCCCGCCGCTGAGGGCAGAGGCGGGAGTGGAAGGGAAGGGGTTCGCGGGGCTGACTCGCGGCCTCACCTGCTGTTTGCCCNGCGCGCGCGTCAATACCCCGCGCGGGCACGTCACACAAGCGGCGCCGGGCGGACGGGCCCGGCAGCCCCCGCGCGCGCGCACCGCCCCCGCGCCCCGGGGAGCTGGAAGGAGGGAGGGGCCGGGAAGGGTCGGGACGGCTGCGCGGGAAAAGCGCTGGTGGGCTGTGCCGCGGCCCGCACTGAGACGGGGCGGAGGCGGGGGGAAAGCCCAGCCCCGGGCGCGGCTCAGGGACAACTGGAAGGCTGGGAGCGGAGGTTTGTGCCGGGCTGAGCCCCGACGGCGGCGGCACTGGAGGCTCCTCCTCCTGCTCCCGTCTTCCCCTCCCGCGGCGCTTCACAGAATGACCCAGGTTGGAAGAGACCAGTGAATCATCGGGTTCAACCTTCCTGCTCAGGCAGGGTCGTCCCTGAGCACGTAGCACAGGATTGCACGCAGACGGTTCTTGGAATATCCCCGGCGAGAGAGACTCCACAGCGTCTCTGGACAACCTGATCCCTTTCCATGGTGAGCCCGCACAGTAGGGAAGTGTCTTGCATACTCAAATGGAACGTCCTGTGCGCCAATTTTGTCCTATTGCTTCGCACCGCCGAGAAGAGCCCGGCTCCACTCTCTTCAGATTCTTGGAAGGCTTCACCGGCCCAGGCGGTCTTCCCGCCTGGGGGACACACTTTGCCCACCCTATGCCTCCCCCGAGGGGAGGGGGGCAGATATGTTCCTTGCTCCTGCCAAAGAGCCGGCGAAGGACAGCGCGGGGAACGCAGCATGAAGAAGGGCACTGGGAGGTCCGCGGTTTTCCCTCGGGACGCCGGGATCGATCGTCTGTGTGAGCAATGGGAACGGCGGTAGTGCAGGTTCGTCATCGCTCGTCTTTGGCAGAGTGGAAGCAGGTGGAGGGGAAAGTGCTCTTAACACGGGTTTTTCTTCCTCAAAACAGAAGGAGGAGCGCATTCCTATTACCAAGTTAAAATGCGTTTTGGTGTGATTGTTTTATTTTTTATTCTACTGAAAGTTCAGTCGAGAAAAATCTATGGCTCTGTATCTTTATAGCAAAGACCTGCTCTGGGAATCATAGAGCAGAGCAGAAATCACAAGCACCTTTCGTACTTACATGCCAAAAATATTCACCCTTACAAAAAAACAAAACGAAAAAAAAAGGCCAATCAACTCCCCCAAGAACATACTAAAAATTTAGACATGGAATGAGACCCAAGGTATTTAACGGCGGGAGAGCCACAATATACCACACACCCCGTCCACCCAAAATAAAAGCATTTGTCCCAGCACACACCCAAAAGCTGTGGCACGGGGAGAGGGGTGAGGGCAACTTAAAGGGGCCTCAAACCAGCAAGGGCAATTCTGAAGGCCTGCAAAAATGTGAAGTAGCAGTAACAGCAAAGGAGGAACTGCTTTTAGAAGAAATATTAGTGGGGAATTTTGTGCTGCCCAAATTAATTCATACTGGCTTTTTTTACTTTCATCAGTATCATTCCAGCTCTCCTACATTACTCAGCTCCTCAAATTTCTTGCTCCCACTTTATTATCTGAATGAGATAACTGTTTCCAAAATCCCAGTAGGGTGGAATTATTTGCCAGGTATTTCTTCTCATGAACTACACTTTTTGGGAGTTTTAGAATTCCAGTCTTCCCCCCTCCTGCCCCTTCTAAATAACATTTTATGTGCAGTGACATGACTTGCAGTTATAGAGGATCCCTTCCAGAACGTGGAACACATAGGTTTAGAAGTCATCTCCAAGAACCACCTCACCTTGCCCATGTGCTACATCTTTAGGATGCTGTTTCTACAATATGCATGTCAAGATCTACATCATATAATCAAGATACAAAAAACAGTGTTTTAGGCTGGATTTGTAACTCTCTTTGTCCAGGAACCAAGTAGCATGCTGGGGTCCAGCTCAGGATTGAGGAAGGAAGGGTATCAATGATTTTCCATCACAAGAAGAGGAAGAATTACAAACTAAGAATTAAACTGTGCCTTTGGTAAAAGACAGTCATTAATAACAATGGCTTTTAAAGTGGTACCAGTGTGGGGAACGTACTAAAATCCCTCCTGTGGACAGGTAGGATCTGGGCAACTCTGAAACAAGTTTCCCTCTTTGTGATGCACACTCAGCATAGTAAGGTAGGCTGGAATCACCATTTTCTCTTCAATGTACATGTCAAAGGCAGCTACACTACATTTGCTCTGTAAGTTCAAGTGCTGCTTTATTTACTTATCTTACGTCCATTTTACTTATTTAGAACAATTTCCATACGGTGACATGCCTTTAATGAAACTCATGACTCAAAATACTTGTCAATGTAGTCAAACAAAGTCTATTGACATGAGTCACTGAAATTAAATAAATGTCATTAAAATGAGACAGAACAAAAGGCAAATATATATATATATATCTCCAGCAGAATGATAGTGATCATCACCATTTGATCAATCTTCCCTGTGAGTTATATCTGCAAGTTACTTTGAGGTAGCACTAGAAAGAAGCTGTTGGTCCAAGAGCATCCCTGCAAAAAGAAACATTCACGGCTTAAGTACCAGTTAACCTTTTTGTACCCTTTGAAGTACTCTTCAGCATTTTTTTAGCCTGTTTCTTTCTCCCTGTTCACCGATTGCAGGATCAATAGCCCCTCAAACCATGGTACTAAAGCTTTTCTGTTCAGAGAAATGATGGAAAAAAATATTACTCTTCAAGAAATTAGCAGGTTTTAGGTAAAGGCACTATCTATCACAGCTAGATACAATAAAGTGTTTAAAAAATCAACACTAGATATTCTTCAAAAAAAACCCCTAACAATCTTCATCAGACTTTAACTAAAAAAAGCAGACCAACATTTCAGCTGGGTAAAACATACACAAAACACAACTGGACAAAGTGAAACAGTGTGGTGTTAAAAATGTCACTTCCAATACTTTTTTTAATGTTGTTACTGCAATCAGATCTTTGCAGAAATGATGGCAGGGATCTGTATGATGTACACGTTCAGGTCTCTGCGTAAGCTAGCTAATCCAGGCAGTAACAGAGCTGTAAGTTTCCTCAGTTAAAACTTCCAGCAATGCATTCCAACAGATCCAATGTGCTCACATTTTCCAGAATTTGGGCTTACACCAATACAGAAAAAAGTCTTTTCAGTGTATGCCTTTATGGTAAAAAACACGTGCTACCAACAACGTCTTAATCGTGGGATATATGCACTCCTAACCAGAAAGCAGGGTAGGCCGGTAAGGCTCAAGAGACAGGGAAGGAAGTCACAGAGCTACTTCACAGCAGTAACACATGGGCTGCAATGAACAGACTCCCTTCCTCGCCTCAGTTTTCTTGTTTGTTGACTGGAAGAAAACATATTCCCCAACATTTCTCAGGTGTGCAGAACTAATGGCCCAACCAACCTCTTTCAGTGCATTTCACACACAGTATTTTAACTATATGGGTACTTCACAGGCCAGAATAGAAGGTGCGGACATATCTAAAAACAGTCCCTAAAGCAGAGCATAAAGACCTTGTTTACTTCTAAAATCTGCATCAACGTGCTGGCTACAGACTGTGACACTGAGGTTTATGTGCTGTGGTGATACAGTGTTGATCCAAGTGAGATCACACGGCTACATGGGCCCCTCATTACACAGTTCACACACACACATTACACTGATCAACCTCCCAAATGCCAAGAGCCAGCAGATGCTCCATAGTATTTCTACCAAGCCAACTCACATCCTCAGCATCACATTTTTAATTAGCGACATAAAAGGTTTCCACAAATTACTTGCTGCAACTTAAGTATGGTGTTAGGCAACATTATGCAAAGCAGGATATGGACTTCCAAGCAGGATATAACCCAGACACAAACATGGAAGCCATCCTGGCTACTTGTTAGATACAAAGTCCTTTGCTTAGCAACTGGTTTGTACGGTCAAGCTCAAGTACCACAGCTGTGCACTACAACTGTGCCACAACTGAAGTGGCATCAAATCCAGTGTGGTTGTCAAACTTGAACACTCCCCTCCAAATTGAACAGGCCTGCAGCTACTGCCTTGAGTTTCCTCCCTTCTGTGGTCCCCTGAAACAATTCTACACATGCACACAACCACTTCCTTTTCCATCCAGATTCTCCTTGCTTCATTTGTTCCACTTTCTGTCATGTTCTCATTAATAGTCTCCCTACTATCACCCTTCAAAGACTGACCAGTTCACACAAGGGAAACATCCGCCTAAGAAATCCCAGTTTCCAGTCACCTTACAACTGGTTCTCTTCAAAGCACAGAAATAGTTGCTAAAACTGTGATATTGCTCTCCCTGCCTAAATGAGGTTTTTTGATTTCTCACTTCCTACATACACATGTGCACAGAATCCAGGAAGAACAAACTTCCTATAGCACTCAAAAGCCTTTTCTAGTTCAGAGCATCTGCACTTCATGGGTGGATCTTAAAAAAAAAAATAGCTGAAATTAAACTATGGAAAGAAGGAGATTCTGTTGAGCAGCTAGAAGTGACCTGCCATGCCAAGTCATCACTCTGCAATGCAGTATTAGTTTCACATTTAAGAACAGCATATGGATTATGACCACCACTGTAATGCAATTAAGTCATTCAAAAAAATAAAAGAGCCAGAGGACTTCATTCCAGAGGACTGCCATCCTAGCACACAGTTTAGACTGCCCCCAAAACATCCATGGCAGCTGCAAAGTGACTTGACTAGCTTTAGCAACTTTCATGGCTATTAGCTATATGGTAATTTCTACCTTTTTCCCCTTCAAAGGGTATCTCTTCTATTTCCAACATAAATTTATTTCATTGTGTACACTAAGTAGTCATATACTCCTGCATGCACAGGAGCTTAAGTTGTCTCTATGACTGGAAAACATTTTATACCCTTCTAGGTAAGAACAGTTTAGAGGAAGCCACTCAGAAGTTGCTATCATAAAGCAGAACTTTCTTCATTGCCATCTCCCCTGATCTGCTTTGACTTGAACACTGAACACTGTCATATCACCAATATTTATAACCGCATCCCTGTGAAAACTCTGAGCCTGAAGACTGAACAAATAACAGATGTTTAGGATAGGGTGCAATTTAGCTGAAGAGTTGTTACTAGGATACTTTAATTCCTGATAGGTTATTCTTCCTCCTTTAAACCAAACGCTTCTCCAAGCATTTTCAGGTTTAAGGATGTGTATTATGTTACACCAGTTTCTTTGATGTAAAGTGTCACTTGAGAAGACTACAAGGTGGTCAGAAATAAAGTTATCAGTAGGTATCATCCTTAGTCTTTGGAATGTTTCAGCTATGGCAGCTGAATGTTTGCCCTTCTCTATGTTAAAACTGTACAGAAAAAGCAGGTTAAGAACTTGTGAAAGACTGCCTGGGTAAACTGGAAGGATGTGAGAGCTAGTTCTTGCCAGCCCTGCCACCCACACCAAAGACAGGTGAAATACCCCTACTGCCTCCAGCCAAATTCAGCAAGCCAGAAGAGAATGTGTTTCACATACATAAGTAAAATCCCTTGCTGGCAGGTTTGCAGAAACAAAATTTTATTTACACAGGCAAGTCTATCTTTAGACCCCATTGAACTCTTTACATTTCTAGAATATTTACATGATTTCAAGATGCTCCAAGTGATGAACAACAACAAAAAAATTAAAGAAACTGTCAAAAGCATAGCAAAAAAACCCAACCTATCATTGTGCTTTAAAACTTATGAACTAGAATAATGTAGAAGAAATGTAATTTTAGCACCTTGGTCATAACGGTCATGCTATATAAGACACTTAAATAGCAGAGGGGATGTCAGAAGTGACCGTATCCAGAGGTTGCCAGTGACAATTCATGAGGGCGTCATAAAGTTCTTCACTTGTCTCCATAAATTGTCTGTTCATTTCATCAACATCCAAGTACAGCTGTGGATCTGAAAATAAAAGCCTGGTTAAGTACCAAGTGTCAGATCTTGGGAGGCTTGCAAACAAAAACCTGAGGTAAATGCCTAATAAAATGTATTTTAGCCAAATTAAAAAATTTAACAGGTTTAATAGTAAATGTAGCAAGATACTTATTCACCTAAAAGTTCAACAAACCTGACAAGTCCAGCTTCTTTTGTATATTAGAGTGCTAGTATATATATATATGTATATGTATATAGAGTGCTAGTTATACTGGTACTTCAACCTGATTTAAGGATAATTAAACACAAAAATCTACCAAAATCCATTTAAATAATTTCTACCACAGTAGGTGTTAGATAAGGTAGAAGTTTCTGAACACCGATACAAGATGTCTCTACACAAGCAAGCAACTGTCTACAAACCTTCCAGGACAAACCATTAAGTTCTGTACCAAATCTTTTAAGTGCAAGTTGAATCCTCCTTTTAAGATGTGCAACATAAGCTCTTACCCTTGGTTTTGGAAAACAGCTTTTGCCTTTTAATGAGTTTAACATAAAATAATCTTAGCAGAACCAATACAAAGACATGGTAAACTAATAGATCGTTTTGGAAGGAGAAGGAAGCAAAGTTAAAGAAACCTACTGTAAAGTGTTGCTGATCATGTCCCATCCTACTTGACAGGGTGTACACTATTAGCTTTAAAATCCTACCTCATCTTAGCTATAACCCAGAGAATCCTACTGCATCAGCTGAATTTCAGAGACATTCTTCATCCAATAGCTATTGGCTTGTACTGTTAGAGGGCAGAAGTATGGCTAAATTCAACTTGCAGTGATAGAATTTTAATTACCTTCAGTTATTAGGTCATCATTGATTTCAGTCATAGCTGAAGCTTCCTAAAAAAAAAAAAGCTTAATCAATTCACTTCAGAAAGCATCACAAATCCCAAAATTTTGTACTCCCAAACAATTCTCTCCTCCCACAGCTAACAAATGGGCACAGGATGGTGGTGTTTGTTGGGAAAGGTTTCTTTTTCATAGGGTTTGTCATCGGTTTTTAGTGGTTTGGTTTGGGGGTTTTACCTGGTTTTGTTGGTTTGTTTACATTCTGGGGGATTGTTTGGTGTTTTTTTAGAAAACTGTAGTTCAGCTTGAAATGGACTTCTGAAAGTTGTAATTGATTAACTGGCTAATCCAGATAAGATCATCTTGAAGTAGTTATTTAATTTGCTTTAAGTATATCCAAAAACAGGAAGAGACCAAGCCTACTCAATTATGCTGTCAGAACTGCTATTTGGAACAAGAACATGTAACTGTGTATAAATATCCAATTCTATATATGCGTTACTTAAGCAATGAAAGATACCTCCTGATGCTGCCTGCTAATCTACCCTCTAATCTGAGCACACAAGTTCAGTTTTAGGGCTTTTTTTTGATCTGACACAATTCATACAACTGGTTATGTGTCATTTTTTTTTCATTAAATCAAGTGTATAGCACTTTTACCTCAAAAACAGCTGGAGCCATAACAGCATCTCCTAAAGAGCAGTCTCCAACAGCTTGCATGCTCTCATAAGGAGTATAGGAGCTGTAGTTGTAGTCAGCATAAGGATCGTAATTCCACTGTGAGTAGTAGTTCTGATAATCTTGGTAATAGTCATTATAGTTGTATGACTGGTACCGCTGGAATTCTGCTTTGAGTCTGAAACATGATAAGTTATACACAGGTAAGAGTTTAAGAACAAAAAACTGTAAACTCAGTGTTGAAGTTAGAAGTCAAATTATGGCTAATTGTTTAAGTTTAAAAGAAAGCTTTTCTGAATAGTTGCCTAAGCAACCAGTTAAGTCAAAACACAGTATCTCATGTTTATACAGAAGCAAATACTCTCACCTTCACCAATGACAAAAATAATTATTTCCATGGATTAACTCAACTATATTTATCTGTAATCAGTTTGAGTACTTCCAGTATCTGTTTAAGCAAGCTACTGATAAATTATTTATCAAGAGTACAGACCTTAAACCTTCAAAGCAGCAGTGCTTGGTAAAAGTCTAATTAGCCTTTCCATCTTTTGTTTGGTTAATACTAAATCTTGTTATTTCCAGGAACAAGGGGTGAAATTGGATTATCTGTTTCAGAGGAGTATCTGACACTGCCTGACAATTTTTTCTGTCTACCTTTACCTGCTTAATTTTTCGCCCATGAACAGTTGCCAAAGCATAGCTGTCAGGTGAAATCAACACTGCCATTATCCAGAATGAAGCCAAAGCAGCAGGAAAATACCAAAACCCACTGGGTTTCAAGACCAAAGGCCAGGTGATTAGTTTTCATTACTTTCCCTTTCCCAAGCAGATTTTTCTCAGGAAGGCAAATGACAAGTATCACTGCACCAGTATTGTCTGTATTGAAGAGATACACTCTATGAAAAACATTCAGATAAAACAGCTGCATATTTCAAGAAATCCCCTATGCTTAGGCATTTCTTCACTTATTACCTACAAGCAGACCTCCTATGTCCATAGAGCCCAGTTTCTCTGTATCTCCACTTCCCTACAGAAAATACAGATCAAGGTTTTTTAAAAGCCAAGAACACAAACTGAAGGGGCTCAGAAAGAGTCTCCAATCTAAGTGACTTAGTGACAAACTACCCTGATGGCTGGTTATTTTGATGTTAGGGGAGCACAGTACTCAGCCATTCAGAAACCGGTATAGATCAGTGATGTCTACTTTAATACCCTCATTAGATTTTTTTTTCCATTACTGTGCAGCTGCATATACCTTCTAATAAAAACTATCCTATTGTCTTACTGCTGTAGTAAACAAATAACTACAAAATGTCTCAAGTCTCCTTCCAGTTTCTCTCTTACAACCATCATCTCTGTAAGAGAAAGAAAATTTGAAAATACTGCTGACCATTCTTCTGGATAGCAGAAGTGAGGAAATCTGTTTCTTTGGGACCTCTTGTTTGCAAAGCAGTTTGGTCAAAGCAATTCTGGACAGTTCTCTCTTGGGTAAGAGCATTTCTGTTCTAAATTAACAAGGCAACATTTGCAGATTCACTCAAGGTAAAGGGAAACAAGCTGTTATTTTTAGTCTCTAACAGAAGCATAAACTAACCTCATGAATATATATTGTAATTGTTTATATAAAATTCTATTTTTGCCTGTATTCTGAACCAAAATTTACTAAATTTAGTATCAAGACTAACTGAATTGTCTTACATAACTAAGAGAACTGAGCTGGCAGAGTGAAAAACCCTCTTAAAACCAATTAACTTTAAATTTCATGCTGCCCTAATCACTTGAAAAACAAAAGAAGACTATTCTAAACAAACTGTTCCAGCGACATCTCCTTTGCATTCTTCCCCTCTATACTGCATATTTTTTCACTAAAGAGTTCCTTCCTTCCTCTGCCAGCCTACTTGAAAGCTAGTAATGTCCTACCTTGCCTAAACTGAGAAGATCTAGAAGAAGAGATTCCTAGCATAAACACAGACAGTTGTCTTCCCTTCTACCTTCTTCAGGCCCAAACCCACAAAAAATATTTACAAATGCATTCAGCTTCACTAATGTAAGAATTAAGGTGAATTACAACAGCAGGTAAGCCCAAGTTAAACAATCTGGCTGGACTTCAGAGTTGGATTTCCCCAGCAGTCCTGAAAGAGGTTGATGAATCCAGGTATTCCAAACAATGCTTCTGTGATTTGGTTTCATAGACTGCATCATGTGTACAGCCATTATAGCAAGCGCTACAGACGTTACAAAGGCAGAGCAAAAAGAATCCCATTATTCAGAATTACTGTATCAATGCACAACTCATTTGTTACCTTTTAGAAATTCCTATGCTCAGCCGGATTCGTTTGCCCCCCAGACCTGGTGCATTCTGGCAGTCTTGCAGTGCCCTCATCTGATCACCTTGCTCACCAAATCTGACAAAGGCATACCCTCTACAATTTTCAAAAGGGAGAAAACAAATTCTAGTATTCATAACAGTTACAAAGCTAACGAATTCAATTTCTGTCTTCATGAAAACAGGAAATAGTAGCTACTACAGCTTCTATTACCTAAGCAACCTCTCTGGCATGTGCACATGCACAGAAGATGCTTTCACAAAATTAAAAACTTGGGCCAGAAGCAAGAAGCTTATTGATAGCATTAAGATGCAACTTGCTGAAAGCCAGTGAAACAACACATTTTAACTGCTATCTAAGTAACCAGATTCCATATTTCTGCACTTACAGCAAATAAATTATCAGTTAGTATTAACCCACTCCTAGTACTAGAGTTCTAACACTCTTTTTAAATTTGCTTTCTCATATTTCCTTTTTTCTTTTTCCCCTCCCCCACCAAGTCTCTTGAATTAGTCCATTACAGCCAGTGTTGTCCGAACAACCAACTCACTCACCCCTGCTTGACTCACTGCCTGGCCAGTGTAACTTCTGCTAAGCTTTATTTACTAATATTAGAGGTTTGGTTTCTCAACCCCCTAAGATTTGCCAGGCCTCAGACTTTTCTTCCACATGCACAAAGGGAATTAGTTTGTTTTCAGCACTGCAGATGACCAAGTGGACACACTGCTGTAGGTAAGCACAGCAGCACAGGTGTCCACGCTGAGCCCTCTCTTCTCCTTCCGTCTGACTGCATGTAGATACCCATAGGGATAATTAGAGCTTACCACGTGTTAACTGCTTAAACTAACCATGAAGTTCTAGAAATATGAGGATGTCTGCTGTTAATAATACAATGCTAGAGACTAACCTCTCCTCTTGCCTCTGCAAAAATGCAGAAACAGTTCCAATGCAAGTTACTACTTACAAAAGCAAACACTGACAGCATTAACACATTTTCACAGACATTACCTGGAATATCCCAGCAGGTCTGTTGCTATTTTGCAGTCAATACATGAGGGATACCTCTTTAGGAAATAGTCATAGAGCTGGAAATCATCCACTTCTGGAGTAAGCTCCCCAACAAATATGGAATAATCTGGTCTTTAAAAAAGTAAAGACAACCATTGTCAAGTTTGAGACTAATGTAGCTCATTGCAGTATTAAAGTACCCAACATACAAGCAGGTAGTTATCACTGGACAAATAAGGAGACATAATATGAAGAGTATTAACTGCAAAACTCCGCTGAGCAATGTGCAGAACTGCAATCCTGTCACTCCAGCAAGAAATTCCTCATTTATCTGGGTCCATTCCACCACGCTTGCAAAAGGAAGCATTTCAACAAAGACATGTATTTATTAAAAAAAAGTTTTACAAGATGGTTTTAAAAACCAGCATTTGCTATCTGAAGGCAGGGCACCCAAAAATACCAATAAAAACTATTCAGTTACAGCCATGATGCAAAAGAGCCATGACTATTTTGCCACCACTTCAAGTGATAACTGGAGAGACAAACTGGAAAACAGTCTCCATTATTGTACTAGCAACACAATTCCACAAGCAGTACTTAAGTGTGTAGGCACTAGGTGTGCCACTTCAGGATTTTAAAAGTAAGTGATGGCATTCACTAGTCTTTATCAATTAAAACAGATAAGGTGTCAGAGCTTCTCCTTTCTAAAGGTGTTTACCTGGTTGTATTAGTACTACTAGGGACAAACTCAATTCTTCCTGGTTTTATTTTGTTCTTTTTCTTCCGTTTCTTCTGTGGTGTTCTCCACCAGCTGTAGGCCTGGAGACATTCTCTTTTTTTTGCCATCAAGTCCTGTAGGGAGAAAAACAATCACCTTTATAGTATTTAGCCTCATTTACATTCCTCCCTCCCACTCCCCATCACCACAGGTGATTTCCCCATATTCACCTTGCCCTTGAAAGAAGCCTGGGGTCCCATTTCTCCCTCCGCCTCCCATGAGGGAAAGCAGCCTCTGGGGAAAACGCCTGGCAAAAATAACAGAGCCAAAGGATTGTATGAACAGCCATATTCCCCTGACTTGTCAAGCTGGCTAAAGGATTGACAGCTTCCTCTGGGAATTAGGGAAAAAGCAGATAGCCCTTTGATGCTGGTCAATCCTAAATGTTAATTAGCTTCAGGACTGGACTGTGTTCCACTTGAGCTCCAGGACGCCAGAAATCCTGCCAAAGCACAGTCTGTGTGATGAGGAGGCAGGGAAATTGCCATTCTTGCCTAGAAGGGATCTTTGCTGTCCCTGTCTTCCCCTCGCCTAGGAATCCTTCTTCTTCTGTGAGATGCCTCTCCTCACTACCCAGTAGTGAGTAACTCTCCCAGGCCAGGAACAGACAAGAGGCCGATCAATGGAATATAAGGAGAAAACAGACCAGGAACAGGCACTAGCTTGGCTGAGGGAAAACTCAAACCCAGACACAAAACCAGAAGAAAGAGGCATAAAAAATACCTCTTGAAAAAAAAAAAAACAACACTAAACCCCAAAAACCCACAGTTCAAAAAGTGAGTGGGGCAACTACACAAAAGAGGAGGGGAAACAACAGCTGTAGTAATACAGGTTGCCTCCTTCACTCAGGATTCTGACGAACAAGGACTTCCAAAAACAAGAACAATGTTCCGCAGCTTTTACTTACGCAGCCTTTAATGTTCTTCCTCTATAACACCTCTACGTGCATCTTACATAGAGAGTGTTATGCGCAAGGTCCTTCAAAAGAACTCGCACTTAAATAATCCAAACTGCAAAACTTAACGTTGTGCCCTCAATCTGCTTCAGTTGACACAGTTAAGTGTCCAGAGGACAGCCACCAATCACATTGCCGGACGAAATCATAGGATTGCAGGAACACCCAACTCAGAGCAAGCTAGCTATTTAAGCTTTACAGTTACTAGGAATTCTGAGTGTGGTTCTGGAATCCATTTAGGCACTGCAAGCCTGTGTTTCTGACCAAATGATCTTACCTGGCTTGCCATGGCTCAGACTGTCTTCCGCGTTTCTCAAACAGAATGGTTGCACAGGCTCAGTCTAATGCACTCCTTCAGCTAAAAAAATGTGGGGGAGGAAAAAGATTAAGGCTTTTATCCCTGAGATTAATTACTTCCAAATATGTTCACCCCACCACAGGCTTTTACTGCTATTAGCTCAGAACTCAATTTTACAAGTTCTGACTTGTCATTGCTAAAGCAATGCAGGTAAAAATGGATATATGGCCAATGTGATTATGATTAGAAGTAATCTTCACTCTCTTGAACTGTAATAGACCTCAAAGTCTGTCCAAAGCATTAGACAACTGCAGAGATCTTTTAAAGTCACCTGTACCTTACCCTTAATTCTGAAATACCCACATAGAATAACGTAGTAATTTGGAAGATTCTAGACAGTTAAGGCAATAAAAGATACAGGCTTCAGTGTATTTTGTACAAGCCCCCAGGTTTCTTCCCCTTTTAGCCAAATTAGAAGTTGATTTACTTGTATCATAAACTGTATAGCTGAAAACAAGCAGTGGTACTTCCTGTGTGCTAAAGAATGTTAGAAATAGGAGTGGGATGAGGTCACAGTACAGGTAAGTGTGATCTTTCTCTGTACTTTTTCTTCGGACTGTCTTCCCTCTTCTGCCTTTTCATATACACATTTCACTCACTATCACAGTGAGTCACCCAACAAATGATCTTTTACTGCTATAACTAAGCCAGCAGATACATTTCCCTGAAGAGGTATGTATGTCTGTTAATTCCAATATCCTTTCTTTAAGCTTTTTCCCAACAACTGCAAACCAATTTTATTTGCAAAATATTCTGCATTTACTTCCACACACAGCAGTTTATTTACCACTGTTGGTTCCTTATATCCAGCGTTGCTCCTTTTATGGAAATACTTAATTACTGAAGTTCTAACTCCTATTTCCATGCAAGAATTTTCGTAATGTTTTACACCCCAGCTGATGGAATCCATATAATGAAATAAACTCGGAGTGTCCATTACTCCTCAAAGGCTTTTCTGCAGAAAGGAGCAGTTCAGAGCAGTACTCCTGAAAATGGATTAGGCTACCTTGACACAGGGCAGCCATGAGCCACAACTGGAGCATCCATGTGTAACACCTGTGGACCTCATCCCCAAAGCTATTCCAGAAAACAGTCCAGAACAAACAAGCCCTTGAAATACAGGCCAGTACTAGTATGGTTTAGCATATGCTAAACTGAGCACACACTTAACAAAAGTAACTGTGTTCATTAGAAAAAATTACCAGCAGCAGTGTCTTCCTGTTAAAGATGGTCGCTTTTAATACAGATACCCACATAACAATTTTCTCTCATCTCAAACTCTTACTTTTTAATAAGAGGAACTATGAACTCCTCCAAGCTGACACCAAAACAGTAACTTTTTTCAACTTACCACTCGTCACTGGGGCAGCTCCAACAGAAGATGACAGCCACAACAAAGTGTGCTCTCCTTGCAAAGACACTATTTAGGAGGCAAATGATGCAACTGCTCCTTGATCAGTTATCGCGTTTATGGAGAACTGCTTTTGTACTCTTCACCTGCTGGTCTTCACTGTCGCCTCTTGATCTTTTCACTAGGAGACAAAAATATTTTAAAGGTAGTTAAAACAGCATGTATAAACATGTGGGTTCTTTGGTTTGGTTTTTGGCGGTTTTTTTGCATTTGCCTAAACTGCAGTAAGCATTCATTTAGGCAGTGGGGCAGCTTCAGCCTCCAGAATTTAAACACATCCTCAACTGGATTACACAAGCATTACAGCAGCCTTTCATTTCACTGTATTCCACGGGCGGGGAGAGAAGGCTTTTTGTCACTACCGCGTTCACACGCACAGAGCGGTGGGCGCAGCCACATCCACGGGCAGAACCGCCCGGCACCCGCCAGGCCGGGCCGCCCCCTCCCTCCGGCACCGCTTGGGCTCACACGAGGCGCCGGGCCCGGGCAGCGGGACGGGGGCGCTCCCTGTGACCCGGGCCGGGCCCAGGCCCGAGCCGTGACGTATTTCGCTATAACCAAGCCACTCGGCACAGCGCGGACACAGGCGCGCCCCGCCCCGCCCGGGCCTGGCCCAGAGCGGCCGCACGGGCCGCGCCGCCCGCTTGCTGTGCTACGCCACAAGAAACTCAGTAATTAAAAAAAAAAAAAAAAAAAAAAAAAAAAAAAAAAAAACACAACCCCCCAAAAAAAAAAAAAAACAAAAAATCACAACAACTCAACCCGCCTAAAATGAAAATAAAGCCCCGGGGCTTGGATGGGTGCGGGGACCGGCTCCGCGGTGCCTCGGCCCAAGCGTCGCCGGGGCCTCCCCGCCCCGCACGCCCTGAGAGAGGAGGCGGCGGCCCTGTGAGAACGGCAAGGGAAAGGGAAAAGGCCCACCGCCCCTCCCCTCCCCCTTCGCTCCCGGGGGGATCGGTTCGCTCCCGTCTCCCCCGCCAGCAGCCCCTGGTCCCGGCCGCCGCCCCCCGTTCCCGACCCCGCTCCCGGCACTAACGCCTCTCGGCCTCCCCGCCGCCATCTCCGACAGCGCCAGCAC
>VYZS01085658.1:25814-37421 GCA_013400695.1 Neodrepanis coruscans | reverse complement strand
ACATTCAGAAATATCTGAAAATTGAACCAGGCAGTGTAAACTCATGGTTCTACATGAGGCTCAGAAATACTTTTTTTAATATGTTTATTCATTATATATTTATGGCACAGTTTGGTTTTTGCTTGAAAAAATCTAGAACTGTGACTGGTTTTTCATGGTGTTGGAAATATAGTTTCAGGAAACATCCTGAAACATATACTGAAAATCAACATACACTGGAAGCAGTTCTTATCAAAGTGGCGTAACTTCAACCTAATTTGAAACAAATACATAAAAAAAGGAGAAACAGGAGGTGAAATGGCAAAAGACAGGGAGGAAAATAAGGAGCGAACAAATTGCATTTGCTAGTACCCAGGATCTAAGCTTTATGCGAGTTACTGGATCTTTTCACTAATCTTAAAAAACAACGAGGAAGATACGTAATTAAAGTAGATGAGAGGTTATATAGGTTAATGCACAATATCCAGACTTTAACTACGTCAAGTTATTGGCTTTTTTAACCGAATTTAAAAACTAATGAAATGGAAAATTACACGGAAAACACAAATAAGAAAACCAGAGAAAATGAAGGGTGCTGGAGCGATCGGGATCCATGTGGCTCGCCGGGAGGTGGCGGATGTGCTGCAGGGCAGCGTGACCAGCAGCAGGGACAGGGAGGCAGTGAGGGTGATGAGATCCCTTAACGGGGCTGACCGGCAGAGGCGGCGGGAGGCAACTGCACGACAGACAACGGGAGAAGAAGGTCAGAGATGGTGGAGACAAAAATTCTCTTTAAATTCAAATTTCTTAACATCATAGCCAAAGAATTGAGGACAAGCGGCGCGAGACATGCCAAGCACCTGTCATTTACTACGATTTTGTTTTAAAATCCTCTGTAGTCCCTTTTGGCATCAGGCTTCTTATGTCTGAATAGTTAAGTGGCTCTTAGATTCAGGAACAAGGGGTTGCTAATTTGGTGGCCGTACGTCACAAGTGCTCTCTTTCCGGGCAACCTCATGAACGTGCGATGCGAAATTTTAAGTTACTGTCTCAAAATCCTATTCACTTGCAAAGCGGAAGGAATAAAAGCCGAGGCATGTACAAGCACTTTCCAGGTGGGTACGACGACATCCTGCGAAGGTTCACTGAAGTTCCTGTTAGGACATGGACTGGAAGAGCATCGACGTCTCCGAGCTTATCTGGACCGTGCGGACTTTGTGCGGCTGAAAGGGCTCCGCACACCCAGGCACAGCCACGGGCTTTAGTTCCCCACTCACTGCTCTTGACTTTGCGCATTTTCCTCACCAAACCTTTGCATTAACGCATCGCTGCACTGGGAAGACACGGGCAAGGAGCGATGCAGCCCTTGGAACACACCGATCTCGCGCACTGTCTTGTTTTGTTTAATTCGGAAAAGCAACAACAGCCTCTGCTCAAAGACCGCTCCTTTCCCAACCAGCGAAGCTTTCGATTTTCCTGGGAACTTCTCGAACAATACATAGACACTTCCCAGAGATTCTCCTCCCANGAGGGGGACGCTGTGGTTCGCGGCTGTAGCACCGCCGGCGGGAGCATGTTTGTTTTAAAGGAATTGTTGTTGTTTCAGGTCCCTGAGTCGGAAGTCGTGGAGGTGGAAGAGTGTTCCCGCGAACGAGAGAGCGCTGGAGTACAGAGTGGGCGAGCAGATCCACGGGTTCACCGTAAAGCAGGTGAGCATCGCGTCTTGCTGGGGGTTTATGTTCGTAAACTTCGCCGTGGTTGGGAGGCACCTAGGTGAGACCGAGGGTCTGCACACTGAAAAGTATTTGCCAGGATGCTTTGGGTTGTTAGTCAAAAAAAATGGTACAGGAGTTAACTTGCAGTTGCTTCTCTGCAAACCAGTTCTTTAGGTGCCACTAACAAATATACCTACAGGGAGCTGATTCTAGAGTGAAATAATGAACCCTGAGAGATCCCGTGTCTGCTGCAGATGTAACTGGTGTGTCCTGACTGATAGCTGAACTTAACTATGTGCTGTTTTATGAAATATGTTCAAGTAATATTTTATCTCCTAAGCTGCTTTTAATATCTTCTTTGAGAACCTGTGATGGAAATAATATGTTGAATTTCTTTTTGCTTTTTTTAAAGACAAAGGGGAAGCAGAGAGTGAAGGTTATTTGCAAGAGGTGGTTGCTGATGGCAGAGCTCGTGGTTGAATGGGGTTCTTTGGTTTTTCTTTTGCTGCCCTAGCCACTGGCATTTGAACATATTCCTTCTCTTGTATTTCTGATTGAATTTCTAAGAGTACAGTTCTTTGGTTGTAGTGGGTCAACAAACATGATCAACAAACTGAACATTCTTATGATTTATTTGACCTAGTTGCAGTCACACTGCAATACAGATGTTTTCTTCCAATGTAGGTGACAGCTGTTCCTGAGCTGTTCCTGACTGCAGTGAAGCTTAATCATGATGGTACAGGGGCCAGGTATTTACATGTGGCTCGGGAGGACTCCAACAATCTGTTCAGGTAAAACATTGATATCTGTGTAACATATTCAATCTCAGCATCACCTTGTGGTTTCTAAATTGTAATCTACCTTCATGACTGGATTTCTCTGTGATAACAGAGAGGATAGTACTTCCTTTGTGGGACTTCTTAGAGGTTTTTCAGTTTGGAACAGATGTCATGAATATTGTTCAGTCTGCTGCTCAGAACGGGGTCAGCATTTAATTCTGATGCAGTTCCTCAGACATTTATGCAGGTGGGCCTTGAAAACTTCCAAAGGCAGAGATTTCTGCAACCATAACCTTCCATGAAGTTCTTGGGGCTTTTTTTCTGAGCCTTTCGCATAAAAGGAAACATTTACTTGTGTGCTGAAAACTTCTGTACCTCCAGAATTGCAGAGGTTGTACACCCTCTTAAAGAGGTGGCTGAGCACTCTGAGGAGTCTGAAGTACTCAGCAATTCTGCATCCTTGGTTGTGCCATGTTAGCTTTTAGCCAGTGATGATGTTGCCATAAATCACAGCTGCAGGTAGGAGTTCAGTGGGCTTCTCCTCACAGTTATTCCTCTGTGTGCTCTCTGTCTTGCAGTATACAATTCCGAACCACACCAATGGACAGCACTGGGGTCCCACATATTTTGGAGCACACAGTGTTATGTGGTTCTCAAAAGTATCCGTGCAGAGATCCATTCTTTAAAATGTTGAACAGGTCACTGTCCACTTTTATGAATGCTTTCACAGGTAAGCTCAAAGTAAATAATGCCACTTAAAATGTATGAGGTTTTATTGCAGTAGAGCTGTCTCTTGGCTCCCCTTAATTTCACTTTGGGGAACCATTATTATTAGGTGTGAATGTTGTGAGTGAGGTATTAAAAAACTGACAAGGCAAGACAACAAAATAGATCTTGTTCTTTTGGCAGTTACAAAGTCCCAGTAGAGCTGGAGCTTTGTAGTATTCAACAATATATTTAATTATTTGTATGTATATATGGCTAAAACAAAGCTTTTGTGATAAAACAACTGCAGTGTTAAATGTCCATGTATTCCTCAGCAAAAATATATTTAATGTAGTAAATTCCTTCTCTTCCAGTTATTTATATGGATGAAAATGTAAAATGTGTCTTAGACTTTCTAAAATTCTGATAATTTTTATGTTTATTTATATGCAGCTAGTGATTACACCCTATATCCATTTTCAACACAAAATCCCAAGGACTTTCAGAATCTCCTGTCGGTGTATTTGGATGCAGCTTTCTTTCCGTGTTTACGGCAACTAGATTTCTGGTAAGACAGCTTGAGATATATGTAAAACTTAAAGAAAAGCCCCCCAAAATCAGCAAAACCTTCAAATTCCCAACACTTCCTGTTATTAATTTTTCAGGCAAGAAGGTTGGAGGTTAGAGCATGAGAACCCAGCTGATCCTCAGACACCTCTAGTCTTCAAAGGAGTTGTTTTTAATGAAATGAAAGGGGCATTTGTAAGTTTTGTAAATGTTTGGGTTAAGATTTTGCTTACGGTGAAGTGGCTTCAGCTGCAGGTTATCAATGTCATTGTTGCACCAGAGATTCTCATTCCTCCTTTTGGAAATTTAAGTCCTCGCTATAGTCAACAGTCTATTGGGTTTTTTTTAACTATCCTATGAAAAGTTAATTTGCATATAAAAGAGCACCTTGTTAATGGATGTTATTGTACAATTTTTCCTTAAATTCACTGGTAACATAGCTAGTTTTATTAAAGTCTGTGGGACTGCAGAACTAAGTGCTTATGTGAGGAGGTGGTTCTTGTGTAAGTTGGAGCTCTGGTTTTATTGAGCACTTTTTATCTTTGCAAAGTAGTTTGATGACTTTTCACTGAAATCTGGTGTTTTCTTCTTAAGACAGATAATGAGAGGATATTTGCACAGCACGTGCAGAACAAAATCCTTCCTGATCACACTTATGGTGTAGTATCTGGTGGAGATCCATTATGTATTCCTGATCTTACATGGGAGCAGCTTAAACAATTCCACGCCACACATTATCATCCAAGCAATTCCAGGTATCTGATATTGGGGACTAACTTTCTAGGTTATATAGTGAATTATAGTGTATTTTTCCGAGGGGAAGAACAGCAGTACAGTGTTTCCATCCACATGGGCAGCAATATAAATAACCTGTGCTCTACAGCAGCAGCTAGGACAGCACTGGAGCAAGGGATTTCTTCTAAGAAGAGCAGTGAGGGTGNGGCAGCAATATAAATAACCTGTGCCCTGCAGCAGCTAGGACAGGTAGAGGGTAAATTGGAGGCAGGAAGGAGAGATGGCTGATTTTCAAGGGTGTGTCTGTCAGCTTGATCATGAGGATTTGTTTTGGGGATTTTTATTTACAGATGTCTCACTCTGAATTCACATGGGCCAGGAGGAAACAGAACACGTTTGTTGATAGTGTTAAGAAGTTATGATACAAGTAGCATAGATGAATCTAAGGGTCCCTCTTCGAAATCATCACAGATTAAGTTGGAAATGACAAATTAATGACTGTTCATTTGCTCTTGGATGACACATTACTGTAGTGGGTTGTAAATAATGGGTTTTCAGTCTAATACTAATTTGCTTGCTATTAATAAGGTATTTAAGCTAAAAATCAATTTGAAAGTTATATGGAGGGAAATAATTGTTTCTTCTGTACTAATTTTGTGCTTTATCTGTTACTTTGATTAATTCACTTATGGAACATCAATTTGTGACAGTGGATTTACCATTTATTGTTTTTCTCATGATCCCAAGTATTCTGCTGTACCTGTGTTTAGATTTTAATTGGAGGATAAGATTTACCTGAGATATAACTGATGTTTGTATAGTTTCCTGGAAGCCTTGTAGGTATGAGAATGTGTTTGGAACCCAGCTGTGTTTTATAGACCATAAACATGGATCATTGTATTTTATACTCTGTGTGAGGACTCTTAAGTTAAATTTTGTCTTCTGAAACTTGAGGGCATTGGAGTTCTGGCTTCAGTTACTAATGTTTTTTCTTGGAACATTGTATATTGCTGCAGCTGAACAAATTTGAAAATAAAAAACCTCAATATAAGGAAAATCATAAGGTATATTGTGGCCTCCAAAACATAAAACCAACTGAAAAATGTTGAGTTTTACCAGGGGATCTTTGAGTTTTATAGATGTTCTACAGTGGTGTGCCTTTAACCTAGGGGCCTTACAAACAATGTTCCACTCTAGATGTAACTGAATTACTGGAAAACATTTGAAATTCAAAGTATAATACAAGCTGCTACTGGACATTTCTTGTGAACTTTAAATAATTAATGCTTAATCCCAATCTGATATTTGAAATGCAGATTTTTCACTTATGGTAATTTTCCACTGGAGCAACATTTGAAGCAAATACATGAGGAAGCACTGATAAAATTTGAAAGAATTGAATCCAAAACTGACATCCCGAAACAGAAACTGTGGGAAAAGCCTGTAAGTAAAAAAATCAAAACAAAACAAAACTCCCCCAAACAACTAAAACAAACAAAAAGAAGCCCTACACATCCAGTCGTGGAATTGCAGAAACTGAATACAACAGGTTAATATTTCAGCTCAAATGCTGAAGTTACTCTTTAGTTTATAATTACGTAAATGAGCTGAAGTATTTTTTTTTTTGGTTATAGTGGGAACAAACTACATTTCCGTTTGAGTTTCAGTAATGTAATGATTGCATGCAGTTGTTCATTAATTTGCAGTTTTCAAGTCCTTTGTCACTTGAAGCACTGAAGCATTTATTAAAGCATTTAGTGCTACTGATAAAAATATTGATACTTAATGTCAGGAAATATTCCTTTTAGTAGTGTCCAATTCCTTCCAAACATTAGTGTCAAAAATAATTTTTCTCTGTTCTCTCCCTCACCCCTCTTCCTTTTCTTCCACGACTTGTCCAGAAGTGTAAGCATGTCTTTGAAACCCAGCTCAAGTAATTAGGGCAAGATTTTCTTTACCTCTGCTCTGTTGTCCACTTTTAAAAATTGACACCACTCATACTTTTCAAGATACTGTGTGTCTGTGTATATTGAATATTGAACTTAATGAGTATCTGTAAAATTATTTTGTAAGTTTGGAAAGAGGATGTTCTGAAGATGCAGTCATTTTTTGTTTGTAACTTTCGCTCTTAAGTCTGCTCTGAATCATTTTTCATACTTTATAGAGAGAACACAGTGTAACCTGTGGCTTAGACTCGTTTGCTGCTGATCCTTCCAAGCAGACGACTGTCAGTGTCAGCTACTTGTTGACAGAGTAAGTATATCAAAATTAAATTCTGAATCAAAGGCTCACTTTAGAACTTTAAGCAAGATGCAGGCATGTTTCATGTCCCCAGTCCCTCTTGATAAGTGACATCCTTGAGGGAAATAATGCCATAGGAAAGGTAGACAAATCCTGCTTTAGTGAATGGAAGTTTAATCGCTAAACAGAATTTGTCTTTAGCATATAGACACAAGGAAAATCAAGTGTTATTTTATGGAACTGTTCAGTGAATGAGACATTTGATAACACTGTCTGTCTTTCAATTTCCTGCTACTTGCCATCTTTTCTGTATGACTGCTGCTACTAACTTATCTCCCCTTGCAGCCCAGTTTAACTTGCTTTACTGTTAATTTTAAGAAGTGAAAGATGCAGAGCTCCCTTACTTCCTTAAGATCTGTGTTCATAATTAACAGTTGTTTCTTCCTGGCTCCCTCTACATTGTTTTGTAGAAGCAATTCCCCTGAAATGGCCTTGGTGATGCTGGGTGTCACATATTTCTATCTTGCTGGTTTTTAAGAACTGTTACTTTTCTTTAGTATTACAGACACTTTTGAAACATTCACACTTAGCCTGTTGTCTTCATTGTTGGTTGATGGGCCGAATTCTCCTTTTTACAAAGCCTTAATTGAGTCTGGTGTTGGTACTGATTTTTCTCCTGATGTTGGGTAAGTGTTAAAATTTACATTTCATCACTATAAGCAATATTAGAAAAGCTGAAAACCACTATTAATTTGGGAGAACTCTTCTCTCAAACAGGCAACTTACGCCAGTATAATCTTATTCTAATATTAAAATATCTTAAAGAGATTCTTCTAGTGAACTGTAAACCATTCCCAAGTGTGATTGTTTGCTCATCAAAATAATTTGATAGAAGCTAGGTTAGTTTAAACAAAGTTGTATTTCTTGAAGCTTATGAAATAAAAATGGGTATATAGATGCTATAAAACATGGTATACCTTCAGTGTCTTAATTTACTTATGTTTTTTATCCTGTACATTTAGTGTTACTCAGAAGAGTTTGCTAGCCCTTCTCTGTACCATGTTGTTTTTGTGGTTTTTTTGCTTTAATTCTATGATTTAGTCATAGGTAGGTTTGTAACAAATGTGCCTCTATGCAATTAGGTGCCATTAATTTGCCATCACCTCAGTACAAAAAGGGTATTTGGGTCAACACTCAAACTGGCTCTTGCAGCCCATTTTCTGAGTGTCTTTGCACTGCAGGCTGAGGGTGGGTGGGTTGTCTTCACTGCTCATCATATTTTGCCTTTATTGCCCACACAAAGACAGAGCACTTACTCATCTGACTGATTTTTAGACTTGAGGATGACAAAAACCATGCTTCAGTGCACTGACTGTCTCGGGTGTTTGAGTGGGAAATCTTACTATGCTCACCTATGATTTTAATGTCTTAAACTCTGCCTGGCTTGATAACTTTCTAAGTAAAGTCATTGGCTTTCTGCAAGTCCTGTGTCATGCATGCCAGTGCTGTGCAGACATCTTAATATTTAAGAGCATGGCAGTAGAAAACCATCTTTAGACGCTGAAGTGTAGTGGTGAGGTTGCATTTTTGCTCAGCTGAGCCTTTTCCAGGTTGGCTCTACTGATACAGGGTTGAGCCATATGGTGGTCTGGCTTGTATTTGCTTTAGTGACTGTGCTGATAAATCAATCTCCAAAAGTAAGTCGGAGTCTGGAGATCAGTATTGCAGAATTCAGTGCCTGAGCCTGCCGTTGGATTCTTTCTTTCCTTTTCAGACTTGGAATAGTGGTCGTATATTAGTTGATGGGCACCTGTTGCTTTTTTGTTTGTTGGCTTGGGTTTGAACTGTTAAGTATTCTATACTTCTGCAAGTGTCAATTTGTCTCTTTAAAGATGAGCTCTTATGTTTAACCCTTCTTGACAGCTTGGGCAAAATTATCTTTACTGTTGGGTTTTTTTAATACTGTTAATAATAATTGCAACAAATATGGATCACTTCACTTGACCGCTTTACAAATACTGCTTTAAAACTAACATTCCACTCACCTGCTTCAGCAGAATTTATATGTTTGGTGTTGCATGCAGCTAAAATTTTCACCTTCAAAAGACTTCTTTACCTGAAGGAAACTACAGATTAATGGGAAGATGAACAGCAAATGCCAGTTTTCCTTCTGTAACTGTTTTTTTTTTTCTCTAATACTGTATGCTGTAGGTTTTCTTAACAGTGGCTACTTCTACTGAAATTGAACAAGACACACTTAAGTTCCATTTCTTGTGTCTTTGGTAATTATTTTTCTATCTAGCTTTTAAAATCTCTTGTGTGTGTATGTGGAAATGATGAGTGTTTTTCTCCTTCTGCCTTTGTTGGCAGGTTTAAACACTTAAGTTCGAGTACTTGTCACCGAGTTTGATATATTTTATTCTAGGTTTAATGGCTCAACAAGAGAAGCTTATTTCAGTGTGGGTCTACAGGGTATTGCTGAAAGAGATATTGATACTGTGAAACAGATAATTGCTAGAACAGTCGATGAAGTTATTGCGTGAGTAATGCTAAATTTTTTAATTACTGTTCTTAAGAGTCTTTTAGGTATTAATATAACAATATGTAGCCATATAGTAGTACACATACACACACATATATATATAAAATAATAACATGACTTAAACATTAGTTACATTACAATAAAGGCATTGAAAAACCAGTAATACTGTTCAATACGCTTAAAACATGTATCTGCTACTTCCTTTATTGTAGCTTATTTTCATCAGTGTAATCTTCAGGAGTTTAATGATACCAGTGCAGTTTTCACTAAATGACTCAATATGTTAATATTATTTCATATCAATTTTAACTCAGTGTGGGAGACATTATGTTGTAATACTTCCTTTATTGATATTGTAATTCATTTTCATAATTTCATTTTAAATGATTAGTGCTAATAGATATGATTTCCTTCTTTCATTGCCCCTTCCCAAAGGAAAGGATTTGAGGAAGATAGGATTGAAGCTCTACTTCACAAAATTGAAATCCAGCTGAAGCATCAGTCTACAAGTTTTGGACTTGCCCTGACATCTGTAAGTCTGTGTGTATTCTTTTTAAAGAATAAAAAATTTACTGCCAATATCTTTATAAAATATGGGATAATTTTGTAGGTTATTGACATGAAAAGTCCTTAAGTAAAAAGTTTTACCTTTGTTATTTCATATACATCTTTTTTTTCAGTAGCCATCTGACTATCTCTGAACTCCTCACTGTATGACTTAATTGGGCAGTGAGCCTGTTGTCTCTGCCTGAATGGTAGCTTTGATTACAGCATCACTGATTACTTCTGGGAGGTGCATTCCATACTCTGGGAACTGTATGTTTTGGCTAGATGCCTATATTTTTTTAAAAGCCAAATAGAAGGACTGTATTCTTCTATGGAATTTAGGATTGTACTGCTGTAACTTAATTTCAAGATTCAGAAGTGAAAATGTACACTAATTCAGTTTCTGGCCTCAAATTTTGATACCAAAACTATTATAGAAAACATGTTCCACAGGAGAGAATGTAGTGTCTTTAAGGATACTTTGTCCTTAAAGTTGTCTTGTATTTGGGAATGAGTTAGTTGCAGTATTTGCAGTCAGTGTGGAGACCAGGATCTCCTGCAGCCACTCATATTCTAGTGTCCTCTGTTTCCTTCTGCTCTGCAATTTCAATTGCTTATGAGTGCTTTTGCTTTCTGTCTCTCCGCTGATGTCTATTTTTCAGGATGAAGAGTTCATTCTTTTGGTATATAGAGTTAGGTAAAGAAGCAGAGCCCTGGGTTAACATGAGACTTGCAAATGCGAGAGCACAACCAAAAGCTGTTTCAAATCAGATTGCCATGCAGCCAGATAGACAAATTGTGGATATTTAAGTGCTTGTCATGTTTTGTGTTAAGATTCAGCAAAATATGTCTGACTTTGATAAGTCTGTACATTGTGGCATGTCTTCAGATGGTGGAAGTAATTCTGTCTGAAATATTTATGCTTCATCTTTCTATACTTAAGTCTTAAAGCTGATTCAACTGTTAGACCTTAATTCTAGAACAGAAAGCTCTTAAAAAATTTCTTGCTTTTGAAGACCGGTCTTACAACATTTAGTGTTAATACTCCCATAGAGGAGGGTTGTGTTTCAGTTTGTTTCTCTGAGGTCATGTTTTTGAAGTTGACTTTGAAAGGGGTCTAGTTATAACTGAACTGATCATAAAATCTGAATGGTTGGGGTTGGAATTGACCTTTAAAGATCTTCTAGTTCCAACTTCCCTACTGTGAGTAGGGCCATTGTTCACTGGATCAGTTACTCAAAGCCTCTTGCAACATAGACCCTCATAATAAAGAATTTCTTCTTTTGTCCAATCTAAATCTACCGCTTTACAGTTTAAAAATGTTGCCCCTTGTCCTTTCAGTGCAGGACATGGTAAAAAGTCTCCCTTAATATATTGAAAGGCCACTACAAGGTTTCTTGTAAGTCTCCTCTTGTCCAGGCTGAACAACCCTAAGCCTGTCTTTGTAGGAGAGGTGTTCCAGCCCTCTGATAGTTTTTCCGTCTCTCCTCTGAATCTGCTCTAACAGGTCAGTGTCTATCTTGTGAGAAATCTTGCTTATTAAGAAATCACCATCTAAGTTTCTTGCAGATAATTACCCTTTTTTTTTCTTTTTAAAAGGTGATTAATCCCATTAACCACATACCTTAAACATTTCTACAAGAAGCACTGTGGGAGTTTCTACTCATGTTTTATTACAGATACCTATGAATTATATACACAGAGGTTTAAAATTGTTCTCCTCAGGTCTTCTGATCTGGCTCGAGCTGAAGATCCCCTCCCTGGCACACAGAGCTCCACAAATCCTCTAATGAGTGCA
>VYZS01085657.1:0-15453 GCA_013400695.1 Neodrepanis coruscans | reverse complement strand
CCTGTGGATGCTCAGACAAGCACGAAGAAAATGTCAAAGCCAGTGGACAGAAATCATGAAGAAATGAAAACCCAGCACTTCAGGAGAGATTTGAGTGCAGAGACAAGAGACCTGAAAAAACCTGTGGAAGAGGGAGGGAAAAAAACCAAACCAAGAGAAAAGGGGTTTTGATGGAAAATTATTAAATGCAGCTCAAACTGGGTCTTGGTGTGTAAAAGCTTTCTGATGGTGACTGGAGATGTTTGGCAGAGACTGGGGAGGTGACCCTGTCCAACCACAGATAAATCACCTGCAGTCCAAGCTCAGTAGAAAAATGATGTGTGGAGGCAGAAACCTGATCTCCAAGCTAATAATGCAAAAACAGGGAAAAAGGGATTCCAAATAAACTTGCTGGGCAGAGGGCACACAAATATACATTAACTATCTAACTGCAAACAGTTGACACAGTGATTCATGGACCCAACTTGAAAAAAAAAATCAATTCCCAATGATTTAGCCATGGGCAGAGTCAGCTGGATGGGAAAGGAGCCCCAGGAAAGCAGAAAGAAGAGGTGGAAACCAGGCAAAACATATGAATGAGAATGTGAAACATGTTTCAGTTCAGCTTGATAATATTAATTAGGAAAGGAGATAAAATAATTGGAGTTGGCCAGTCAGGCTGTGAAATAAAACAAAGGGTGTCTGACTCCAGAAACTCTGGCAGGGGAGCAGAGAGTGAGTGTATATAAATAGAAAGGAGGTTGTAGTAAAACCATGACAGAATAATTAGGAGCAAAGGGATGGAATTAAGTAAAAATAATAAAACTAGAGCTCATTATCTGCAAAAATGACCTTGTCAAACTTGGACAAAGAACTCAAGGCCAAGTTTTTGAAAGCGGGTTGGGATCAGGCCTAAGACTGACAGTGGTGCAGAACATTGCCCTTATCTTGGTTTCTCAAGAAAAACCACCAGTCAACACAGCTTGGAAAGCAAAACATGGCCCCTGCAGAGGAAAACAAGTCAGTAATTGGAAGCCAGGACATTCCAGCTCCACATTATGCCACAGACCATCTGACCAGAAAGTTTTAAGCATGAAATTTAGATTCAGCTTGCAAAGACGTGACCCTACTTGAATCCCTGCTACATCACAGAACAGAGACAGGGTAATCCTTTCTCTACCAACTTCAAAATTTCCTTTTTCAAACTGGATTTCATCTCTGCAGGAGGATGAGAGATACTGAGGATTAAAAAAGATGAAAGTCTGCCCATGGTGTGCTTAACACCTCTGCATGCCCTGTAGAATAAATCTCCATTTATTCTTGCAAGGTATGTTTTATGTTTGGAATTAAGTTTGGACATAAGTAGGTGGTCCATGGAGCTACTAATTAGAAGAGAATTGTAAATAAACACATCCATTAACTCAGGAAAAATGCCAAGGTACTGGTCCTCATCATCCCTTCCCCTCCCAGCAATATGATTTACTCCTCAGCTCCATCTTCTCCCCAATTTTCCAAGGGCCATGTACCTAAAAGTAGGATCTCACCCCTTATATGGAGAGCAGTCAGCAAGTACCAGCATGTTCTGAGGCGAGGGGAGCAGCTATTCCATAAATCTGAAACATGTTCTGGACAACAGCAGGGTTTAGACAGACCACAAGAATGACAGGAATTAACCCCTTTTGTTTGCAGCCTTTAAAAAGGGATCTAGTGTGGATCCAGTGGTGGAAAGGGATAAGGCAGTGACACAATCCAAGCCCTGAAACACCCACCCCACACATTTGGAAACGTTTTGCACGTGCTAAATATAAAAGGAGATTCTCCTTTTTGTGTTTGAGTTGTCCTAATTAGGAAGAGCTGATTAAACAACTTATCTGGAAAGGCAGCACTGTAAACAGAGGCTGTTTGCTGGAGCAGAAGTGTCTGGCTCCCTCCTCTTGGAGGGTTATTTTCCTCTCTTATGATTGCTCATCACCCAAGGTAAACACATCAGGCAGGAGAACTCCAATGCCAGATGGAATTTTTCACAGACTCACACTTGAAACAAGGTCCTTTCCACCATCTGAATGTTGGATATTGGTCCACTGCTGTTTGTGTTTTCTTCCCTTCCCCTTTACCTTTACATTGTTTCTCCCCCTTTGGAATTAATCCTCAATCCAAAGCCCCAGCACAGAGTCCCAGACCCCAATTTCTTCCCTGTTGCATGTGGGCCAGGGAAACAAGCAACAGTCCAAATATATGTTATCTGGGAGAAGATCCACCCTCTCCCCCCAGAAAGGGAGCTCTGGATGGTTTCCATATCTTGAGCCACTGCTCTGCTGCTCTGGGCTGATGTTGCCACATCTGTTTACACTGAAAACACAAGTCTTCACCAACACCACAGCTTGATTATTCATTGCCTTTTTTTTTTTTTTTTTTTAACTGAAATTTAGGTTCTGCAGCTTCCCCATGTGCCACCCAGATCATAAATACCACAGGCAGAGGCAGCTCAGAGGTCAAACATCCAACACTTCTACTCCAGAGACTTCCACGTTGTTTTAATCCTTTCATCCCAACATTTCCCTTTGACTTCTGAATTAGTTTCACATACAAACCTAATCTAAATATTGGTATTCTCAGGCCTCACCAAGTTTATTTTATGGTGCTCTCTTTCCTCATGATAAGATCCCTGCACATAAATATACATATACATATGCTTTTATACAAACACACACATCTGTGCATTTAATTCTGGTAAACAAAGGACATCTGGATCCTCTGCAAACCAATCCAATGTGCCTGAGAAACCCTTGGAACCTGAAAAAGCAAAGGCACTTACCTCTGAGAAGAATGTGACTGATGTCATTTGTGTGAAACCACAAGTATTTATTTTTAATGAAAAAATACTTAAAGTGTGCCACAGTGTCCATATATTCATTTGAATAGTAGTACAAAGATATGTATTTCTGAGAAAAAGTCTTAAACACTGTAGAAAATAAATGTGGTTCTTAAATTATGTCAAAAGAAACCAGTAAAAAAGTCATGTTTTATACACTGGAATAAAATGAAACGATTAGAGAGAATAATAAATTATAATTACAGTATTTCAAATATTTGCTTCATGCTTTTTTTTTTTTCTTTTTTTCAGCATTAGTTTCTAAATGTGTCTTGTAGAACAGGCCCTCAGAAGGCAGCAGTCAGAATGGGCTTTCAATGTGGGTAATTGGATGTGTGGAGCTGAACAAAGTCCTGGAAAAATGACACCACCGTTGGTCATTCACTGGTACATAAAACATCAGAACATGGCAGTTTTAGGTTTGTATTTCACATCTGTCTTTGTGGATGAAAATTAACTTTTTCTTATTTTAAAACCAACTAATTTTTGTAGGGTTTAATGAACTAAACAGCAATGATGGTCATTAACAAGGATGTCACCCAAGCACAAAGCACCACGTGCTACGGGATGGACACGCCGGGTCAGCCCACGTGAACAAGAATTTGGAACCTTTTCAGCTCTAATTAAGCACTGCAAAATGTTCAAAACTATAAAGTGCTTTGAGATACAAATCGTTTTTCCTCTTTAGAAACAGGGAAACAACCCAAACATGCACTTGAAACCTGAAACCTCCATGCCTTGGGATGCTGCAGCTCTGCAGTGAAACATCGGGTTTGTGCCATTGGTTTGAAAATTCCCTTTCCCATTCCCAGTCAGAAATTCAAATAGTGTCTAAATTGGATTTGTCAGTCTCTTCCTGGTCTTGTTTGTACATGAAGGTTAGAAGGAACAGGGCAATATCCAGAGATGACCAGTAGGCAGTGTGGGATGTGACTGCAGACCAGTATCTGCTCTCCACGAGACCTTCCCTGAGCTCAAAGTCGATCCTGTGCTCCAGTTCCACTGGAAAACGAACAAGAAAACAAAACAACAACAACAAAAAAATGTTGTTAGACTTGCAAAAACACCAGCATGTTTTGCCATCAGCTTTGGGTGCTGATTCTGCTTGTTGTATTTCAACCACACGTTAATATTCCCTGTGCTTACATTTCACGGGGCACTCGAGTGAAGCAAACTTTAAAAATATATAAATACATTTTAATTAGCACAAACTTGACCTGAGAGTGGTGCTTGGCTCAGGAAAGAAACAAAGCAAAACAAAAAAAAAGGAAACTAAACCTGCTCTTAGGGGTCTTTTGTGACTTTTATGATTTCGTGATTCTAAAGCTTGTGAAAAGCTGACATTTTTTGAAGCAGCTGTTTTCTTTATAGTAACTCTATAAATATATTTATTTATCCTTGTTATGATAACTACAGACAAATATCCAGCAAATGCTGAGGCCCCTCTAGGAAACACTGACTTTCAGGAGGTGGATAGTCAGAACTCTGTGAAATAAATGGATTTCTTGCATTTTTAGTGTCTTTACAAGGAGCCTACACCCAGTACTACAATGCCCTTTCTGCAAAGACATCCCTCCACAGATCTAGCTCTTAATATCCTAATTATTCCAAATATATTTCAGCAGTTATCCTTTTATTTCAATGGCTGCTTTGATTAATGCCACATTCAGAGCCACTTTAACTGGACCAATGGTTAACCTATTGTTAAGGCACTTCAGCAGTCAGAAAACCTCCACAAGCAGCAACAGAATAAAAAGGGCAAAAAAACCCCAAAAGGCTGCTTAGCTACAAAAGCCAACCCCCCCATATTTGAGTGAAAAAAAAAAACCCAGCCATTTATCAAATGCCAGTTTGAAGGAATTTCAATTCTTGGCTCCTCCAGGAGCACAATAAAGGGAGCATCACACGGAACCACACGTCCCTCTGCTTTCCCAGGAGCAT
Organism: Neodrepanis coruscans; assembly: GCA_013400695.1. NCBI lineage: Eukaryota > Metazoa > Chordata > Aves > Passeriformes > Philepittidae > Neodrepanis > Neodrepanis coruscans. Next base: position 10,661 of record VYZS01085657.1, on the reverse strand, counting down.
CACACCCCACTCTGCAGCAAGGACAGGGAGTCAGAGCCTTGGAAGACCAGGAGACAACCACAGTCATTTCCAGGGAGCAGCACAGATCCATCCAACCCCAGTGGCTGTGCAGGAAGGACGCCCCGAGCGGCTCCGAGAGGCCGTTCCGGGAGTTTGGGCGGCTGCCAAACCCCACCACAAGCCGCCCTCTGAGAAGCCAAGCCTTTGGCTGGGGATTGCATCATTCAGCCTCGCTGGCCTCTGCTCCATGTTCTCCTTCTATGGAGCAGGGATGGCTTCCAGCTCGCAGGGATGTGGGATCCATGCAGGAANCCAAGGCCAGGTTGGAGCAACCTGGGATAGTGGAAGGTGTCCCTGCCTATGGCAGAGGATTAGAAAAAGATGAACTTGAAGGTCCCTTCCCACTCAAACCATTCTATGAAATTTAAATAAATCCATTTAATGATAAATGGCAGGCAATTATATTACTTTTGCTACTGGAAGCCTAGGAACTGCTGATATGCAGATCTCATTGGCCCAAAGTCACACAGGCATATATGTATATATATGGTCTACATGTATGCATGAACTCATTTACAGATAAACCTCCTCTGACAGGAAAAGAAGATTAAAGAAAGACCAAAGACTCACACCTTGGAGCCTCAAGAGATCCAGAACTTATGAACAGATGCACAGAATCCCAGACTGGTTTGGGTTGGAAGGGACCTTAAAGATGTTGTTCCACCCCCTGCCATGGGCAGGGACACCTCCCACTGTCCCAGGTTGCTCCAACCTGGCCTTGGACATTTCCAGGGATGGGGCAGCCACAGCTTCTCTGGGCAACCAGGTCTCTTGGTGGACTCATCACTCACCTGTGGGTTCCAGGAAGGCTGAGCTGCTGTGGGATAAAGGTGGTGTCCCAACAGTTGTGGCCTTCTTTTCGTCCCCGTCAGCTCCTTCCTTTCCTGCCTCCAGTGTCTGTGAGGTTGTACTGGATCGGCCAAACCTTGAGAAAAGCATCCCACCGAGGCCTTTTCCAATGCTTGCAGCTCCTGCATCCAGCACAGAGAGGGGAAAAAAAAAAACCCAACCCAAGCAGCATAAATCAAACTGCAAATTAAAGTCAGCGTAGCACCCACTAATTAGAGCTGAGTGACAGGCGACTGAAAACACTCCTCGTGCTTTTCTGGGGTGGGAACAGCTTATCTCACTCAAGACTGCACTGTTTACCCTGAGTCTAATCTGGTGTACAAGCAAAAAGCTGTAATTTGGAAACTGCAATTAGGGGAAAAAAAATATATGAGCATACTTCTGCAGCGAGAAATCTGGAACTTCTAAGCTTATGTTGTAACTCCTCTTTCATAAAAAGTCTTTAAGACAAAATGCTTTATGTTGGCACCTCCTGCACTTAAGAATCCCATCAGGATATTTAAAACATTCCTCTTGTTAAGGGTCCTTACATTAAAGACATTTAAAAATGTTATATCATCCTTTAAAAGGGCTATTTTCGTTGCTGAGGAGTAAGAGTGTAATTTTAAGAGCAGTTAAGTCATGTTTTATCCTGACTTTGCTGCCACCTCATGGACAAGACATTAAAGTTACTATAGTAACCCCCCCCCAAAAAAAGCCACCCTGCTTTCACATACCACATATTTCTACTTAAGGACTAAACTGCTTTTATATACTTTACTTATTTGATTGGAAAGATTCCTGGCAGTAGGATTCTTCTAAATCCCATACAGAGAGCTAAAGAAAAGCCTTGAGTCAACAAAAACTGCAAGTGCATGCTCAAGTATAAGCTGCAGTGAAGGGAATTTAAGCTCTCTTAAACCAGGGCTTATTTTGACTCAGAAAGCCAGAAGGGAACAGACTTTATATTAAAACAGCCTGAATTTCCTATTGTAAAATCATGAGTTAAATGTAACTGTAATAGTTTACATGGTGTGATTTTTCTCCTATTTGCCAGTACCAGAAAATGTAGTAAGAAAACAAGCTTTAACTTTTTTTTCCATGAAGTAGAGTGGAAACTATTAAATCACTGGGATGTTACTTCAGTAAGGCAGACAAAAGCAAGGCAGCAATAGCATAAACTACATCATCTCCCCACGAGCCCTGACTCCAGCATACTAAACTGTTTTTTAATCCCAAGTAAATGTCAGCTTGGATAAGAACAAAAAAACTAAACTAAAGATTCTCTGATTCTCTGAAACAGATGGGAATAGAATCCCAGAATGGTTGGGTTGAAATGGACCTTAAAGACCACCTAGTTCCAATCCCTGCCATGGGCAGGGATATCTTCCACTGTTCCAGGTTGCTCCAACATGGCCTTGGACACTTCCAGGGATGGGGCAGCCACAGCTTCTCTGGGCACCCTGTGCCAGGGCCTCCCCACCCTCACAGCCAACAATTCCTTCCCAAAATCCCATCTCACTCTGTCCTCTGTCAGTGGGAAGCCATTCCCCCTTGTACTATCTCTCCATCCCTTGTCCCAAATCCCTCTCCAGTTGAAGGGAGCTCCAAGCCCTCCCTTGATCCTTCCCTTCCCTGAGTGAACACCCCCAGCTCTCCCAGCCCCTCTCCAGAGCAGAATTTGTTCACAGCTCCACAAGGATCTCCTGCCCAGGCAGCCAAGGGCAGGGAGGGCATTACCCAAAATACTGGCTTTGCCAATGTTGGTGATGGACTCCCCGTAGTGGCGCCGGACCATGACCGGGGACGTGGTGGGGCTCGGCGCCGCCGAAGCGCTTTCGCTGTCGGGAGCTGAGGTAGGTTCTTTTGTGGGGTTGAGGAAACTTGGCTTCATGTGCTCGTAAGGGAGAGGGTTGGTGGTGTTGTACCAGTGGATCTGCACTGGAGAGATGTTGCTGTAGTGTTTCAGGATTAAGGGTTCTAATCTGTAGGCCTGCAAGAGGAATTCAGGGAAAAAAAACACATCAAAATCTTCAGTGTCAAGAGTTAAAAAAAAAATCACATTCCTTTCACATACATGGTCCTCTCCACCCTCAAATCTAAAATATCTGGAGGAAGCAAAGCCTAGAAAGTGACACAATGGTGGTTTCATGGCCTGATTCACTTTTATTTTCACAGGGAAGTTGATTTTTACCTGGAAGATTTATCAGCTGCCCAGTTGTTTGTGCATTCACTTTTGCACTTGTCCCTGTAACACCTGTACTACAGGTTGGTAGGATCACAGTGGTTACTAACAGATGGTTGTTATTATGCATTGACAGAGCAGACTTTATAAAAGTTAAGCTGATTCTGCACAACAGAGTGAGGAACTGGCTGTGTAAACATTTTGTTTGATGATTCTTTGTTGATCCCTGTGCAAACCATGGATTCTGCTTATTAAAAAAACTATTTTTCTATGGATTCTTTATTTTACATTGTTTACTTAGATGTAGAAAAGCATTCTGCACTTATCTTAAAACTACATGAATTCATTCTTTGCAGAGTGGCACCACAGACTGACCACACCCTGGACATCCCAGGGAAATCCTGGGTTTGGAACAGCTGGAGCTGAACACGACCTCGACATGAGCAGAACCAGCATCTTTGGACTGAAGCCTTAATACACTTAAATTCAGGCACTTTAAATAAAAAAGTATCCCCAAATTACTATTCTACATGAAATTCCAAATCAAGGTGGCATCCAAGAAGTTGCCAAGGTGATGCAATTTCACCATTTTGCCTTTGATAACATGTAAGGCTGGATGTCTATGGAAGAATGTAAGGACAGGGCAAAGTTACACCAGCAATTCTCTCCCACTCTTTATTAAGGAGCATTAGGGAAAAAAAAAAGTCTTTTTTCCTCTAGTATCTTGTAAACTGCTTGTGACACCTTTTTCAACAGATGATGTTTAATGGAGACCAGTGAGTTAAACAAAAAAAATCCTTGTCTGAAAAGGATTATTTCTTTCCAATTAAAAACATAATCAGAGCACTCTCAAATCTTCTGCTTATTAATAAGAGAAACAAAATACATATTTCATGCACTTATTTGTAAGAATTGTTATTCTACAGCTCCAAACCCCGAACCATTGTACAATAACCTCTAAGAAATCATCCTCTGCTGGCACAGACTCATGTTGATTCACACATTTTGAAGATCACACAGAGCTGATGCCTAGGAATAGGCAGGGTAAAAAGCTGCAATTCAGACTCACCACTGGATCTGTTGGATGAAAAATGTTTAATAAGCGGTTACAAATCGTCCTGGGCAGAATGTGGTCCTGGCTCCCACTGTTTCCTGGGCGGATGCCACGCAGTGCCAAAAACACTGCTAATGGAGACCCCATACAGAAGAAATTCTCAACCTAAGGAGAGATTTCAGCCATGTTAATAAGGATGGAAATGATGCTTTTCCACAAGGCTGATGTGGGGATTCAACAGTGACCCAGAGGTGAATGGCTTCATATCCCCTTCCCAAGCCTCAGACATGGCCTCCTAAAAACATCAAATGTAAGATTCAGCAGTAAAATGTATTTTCCTAAGTCAAAATCACTGTTTAACCTTTATTTTCTTATTTGAAAAATGTATTTAGCATTATCAGACCTTCATGGCTACTTTCCCTAATAGTGCCCAGAGTGCAGGGAACTCCAACTGGGCAACTCCTCCTGCTGTGCTGCTGCTCCACCAGCAAGAGAAAGTGCTTAATTCTTGCTGAATGCACAGGGAGGAGGCTTGGAATCCCATGTGCCTTCCCTGTATGTCAGCACATGGAGTGAGGGCGTAGGAATAATGGTCTGTTTCATCCATCAGATTCCAGATTCCATCAGATTCCAGCTGCACAAAACATTCCTCCTCCTCTGAGCTGGCAGTGATCCCCCACCTCTGCCTTTCAAAAGAATGCCCAAGTCCCAGTTCAATGGAAAAAGAAAAATCCAGGTGTTCAGCTTGGCTATTCAATGTCACCTCTATTGTCACATTCAGAGCTGCTTTCCTCTCTCACACAGACCTTACACTTTGGCAGTTTGGACAAAGAGCTTTCTCATCTTCAAACACAACAGGAACAGATATTCACAGTGCAATCCTTTAAATTGAGTTGGTAACCTTTAATCCTGTCCATCTCATGTTTCTGTGTCGAGGACTGAAGTGCACAATTAGGGTTTTTGTGCTGTAGAAAGGAATCAGACAGTGCCTGCCAGCTTACACTTAGCAGAGGCTCAAAGGAGACTGGGATAATCCCCAAAAGGTAACTGGTTTCAGTGGTTACACAGTGCATGGCTTTTGTTCAACTTCTGCTCCATCCTTTCTACTGATAAACACAGGATTAGGAGTGTCCAGATGGTTTCTTGGAGGGCACTGTGTGTTTTCTTTCATGGAAAAGCCTTTCAACAAAGTACCAACTGGTGGGTACCTTAGTGGGTGGCACCAGACCAACACCAAAGCAATGAAAGCTAAAAATCCAAAGTAAGTCTTTATGGGAAAAGGTGGTCAGGCACTGGCACAGGCTGCCCAGACCAGTGGTGGAGTCACCATCCCTGGAGGGATTTAAAAGCTGTGTAGATGTGGCACTTGGGGATGTGGTTTAGTGGTAAAAAGAGCTTTTCCAACTTCAACCATTCTGTTATTTTACGATTTTTAAAACCAAGTCCTTATTTCAGCCATCAGACTCTCAGCAGTGATGCAAAGTGGCTGAAGATCAGGCTGCTGTGTGATGAAACCTACTGGGAAGAAGGGACTAAAATCTTTACAGAAATCTCCTAGAAGAAGAAATGGGGCATTTCACATCTATTCCTGTAAATGTTCAATAACAGAGGAGACATGTTTATGAACATGACCTTTCAGTGCAGCACTTTTCTCCTGGTTATGATTCATAAACAGAGCACTTAATGAATTTATCCGTATTTTAAGCAGAAGCTGAGCCAAGTAGTCATCCATTCAACTTAAGACTGCAGCATTTTCATAATTAAATTTAGGGAAAATGAAAAAGCTGAATGAGTCAACAGAAGTGAGGCAGCACATCCCTTTTGTGCATTGGTACATGTGGGGGACAAATGAATGGGAAGTACAAGCTGGAGCTTCTTCCAGAAGAGTTTCTGTAACCATGGGGGAAGGAGAAATGCTCAGGAATCCTGAAGCACTTTGGGCCAGCACATTGCAAGCCCAGATTTAAATGAAGAAGGAGCAACTGAGGTACATCCTGCCCTCCTCTTCCTCACTGTGACTGAAAATCATCTACAACACTTATTTTCATACACCCCAGGTTTCCATGTTCTTCAGCCCCTTTAGCCTTTAACTGTGATTCCTCTTACATGGCTGGTGAGGAGAAGACTGTCCTTTTCAGCTTTCTATTTAAAACAGGGTGTTGGCTTTGCTTTTAACCCACCCACTGGGTAATCTGGTTTAGCAGATTATCCCATCTGAGGAGAAGTAGAGGAAGGAAGACAAAGATACCTCACCCTCAAGTTCCCATTCTGGTGGCTTGTCCAACAGAGTATTAGAGTACAATACACTTCATACCTTCATGATTTGGGTTTTTTTTTCCTTCCCAAAAGGGTCAAAATCATTTCTTTTAATATTAAATCCCAAAGTAAGTGCAAGAATATCTTGCCCAAAACTATCTTTGTGCTCACTCAACATCAAGCAAAGCTTAGCTCTCCTTCATGTAGGACCAGTGACTGTGTCTCATCCTGGGAAGCTTAATTTCAGTCCATGAAAGAGGCAACACATTCTCAGTGTCCAGCCTTTCCCATTACAGCTCCACATGCCCATTCCATGGTGTAACAGAGCCTGAGGAGATCTGTGAGCAAAGACTTCAGTCTCCTTTGTCACACAGACCAAATAATCAGAGGATCAAACATTTCAGTGGTGAATAACAACCCCTGATCAAGCCAGAGCTCTGCTCTGCCATGAAGGGCCAAGGGGGGGTGGTTGGTACCTACAAAGCAGTTGGTTCTCTTTCAACAAGTCCAGTCACTCTGGGTAAGCTGGACTGCCTTGCTCTGAGCAATCCTATTTCACTCATCTACTGAAATCCTCCCTTGCCATCACTTCCATGGAAAGCCTCTCTCCCTCTGGAGCCATGGGAGTCACTTGTGTCAAGCTTTACAGAGAGAAAGCATCTTCCTGTCAGTCAGGGTAAGAAAAAGGACAGACTGCAATGGAAAAATTACCTGAAAATTACCTATCTAATCTGTTTAGACAGATCAACTCCTTTTTTCTTTCCCTTTTCCCCTCCTTTCCTTCTCTCTCTCAAAAGCAACTGCTCAAAACCCTTCAGACTTTAAACACAACTGAGAAACAAATAATCTCTCACAGACTGGGAGAGTATCAGCCTGACTCCAGCTCCCCTGATGGCAGAGATAACAGCCTGACACATGTTTTCAAGCAGTGAGGAGAAGGAGAAGGCCATGACAAAATAACTTATGCTTAGTTTCCTCTTTTTTATGGCTTGAGATTGACCTTGGCTTCCAGGAGCCCTTCTGAGCCCAGAACGGGGAAAAAAAAAAGTCAAGTTAAGAAACAATAATCTCTCTTATTTTCATCTATCATGTCACATTTTTATGGTTTAACATTTCAGGATTGAGTTGAGCAACTAGAAAGTGTTGCACATCCCACCCAGAAGCCGGAAAAAGGCCTTTTCCCAAAGATAAGGAATTGTAGCAATTTGTAAAGCTGATTAACAAGCAATCTGTTCCATGAGACTAGAAGTGTGCTGGCTGTCAAACCAGAATAATTTGGAAGAAAAATCCACTGCTGGAGGGAATTCAATCAGATTTGCTCAGAGATGTGACATGTTAGAAGGAGTCCCCAAGGAAAATGGATTATTCAACGAAGTAGAAGTGAAATTATTTAAGATACATGATTGATTGATTCCCAAATGGCTTCTACTTTCCCACAGAGCTCTGTGTGTGTCTGTAATGTAGTAACAGTCTATATACAGGTTTACATAGTACATATATTTATGATCCATGTATTTAAATATATGTTTACATATAATTATATATAAACATATATAACAGAATCACAGAATGGTTTGGGTTGGAAGGGATTTTAAAGCCCATCTCATTCCAACCCCCTGCCATGGGCAGGGGCACCTTCCACTAGACCAGGTTGCTCTAAATTTATTACAAATATATATTTGTAACAAATAGTATGATATGGACAGAGTAACATGTTTGCACACATGTACACACACTTCATCCAACACATTCCAATTATTCCACCAAAACCATGTCTAGGGACATGGGGGAAAAAATAAACAGCAGAATGACTCATTGCAGGTGTATTTTTAGAGCAAGTAGAACATTCAGTAAAAGCCTCTCAGACATACATACCTTAAATTTTAAGACAGGTGGTTTTGATATGGTGGATGCCTTTAACCCATGTAACCTCTCTTCTATCTCTCTCAACCTAGAAAATAGAGATCTTTCTGAGATCCAATAAAAAATGTAGCTTTAACCTCTCTGATCCAAACAGGCATTCCTGTGGGGTCCAACAGTTTTGTCTGCTGGGAAGAGAGAGTGATGGTGTCAGTATTTCTTGGAGCAGCTCAACTGATTAAGAATCAATACATGTCAAATCCTGTTCCTCTGACCACAGAAGGAATTGAGCAAGACATGACAGTTCCCTTGTTCACCCCCCCAAGCATCTGCCCACCCTCCTTCCTCAGGAGTAGGTGACTCACCTCCTGTTTCCTTGGTGATTTTGCAGCCAAATCACCCGATTTTTTTTGCTTAAAAAACCCAAACAACACCAAAGCCACAGGAAACTCCATGGTCTGAGCACTATGGAGCTCTGTACTGTGGTAGAATATCAGGAGGACTGTGTCCCACCCCTTCAACTACCCTTAAAAAAGGTTGTTCACCTGTTCTTCTAGTCAGCCTGAATTTAAAAAAAAACAGCTACAATATATGGATGGGTAAAACTGTGCCCAGTCTCAGTAGAATCCCAGAAATTACAGGATGTCAGCAGTCTATTTTCCCTCATTTCAGACTGAACTCAATTAAAATGGCTCATGAAACAGAGAGCCACTCTGTCTATGCAGAAGTGTCAGTGTCAAATGATGCTTGGGATTACTGTGGATCCAACCCAAAGCACTCCAGAGGATGCCTGAGGAGCTGGAGAATGAGTGTGAACATGGTAATTTTCCCCTGATCATATGCTGGGGATATGCCTGAAGAGTCATCTTGCATCTGGAACATTTCATTAGGTTTCTTAACTTCCCTTCTCTCAGAAATACAAATAAAGCTGATAGAGACATCCTGCCCCAACCCCTAATGACACACATCCTGATTTCAAGCCCAGCAGGAGATCTGTTGCTATATTAACGCTTCCAAAATACCACCAATATCTAAGATAGGTTTCAGGAAGGAACCAAAACACTGTGATGATGATTTATCATGTCCCATTTGAAAGAGTGAAGCTCTTTTTAGATTGTCTGTCTAATGGGTGTCTCACAAGACCTTGATATTCCCTTCCCTGGAAGTGTTCAAGGCCAGGTTGGGCAGGGCTTGGAGCAACCTGGGATAGTGGAAGGTGTCTCTGCCTATGGCAGGGGGTTGGAATGAGAGAGCCTGTGAGGTCTCTTCCAATCCAAACCATTCCATGAGTCCATGTGGATTCAGAGCTCCACCAGCAGAGGCAGCTGCCTGTGCCTGCTCAGTTCTGTGTTTTACCATCCAGCCCCAGCAGAAGAACATCACCCACCAAAAAATAACAGTCATGGCAGGTTCTGGGCACACTCAAAGGGTTGTGGGTTACTCCTTTAACACCTGGAAGTGGATGCATTACCGTTGTTTCGTTAAATAAAGCTCCTCGAGCAAATGCTGCTCCTCGTAGCTCATCCAACGGTCTTCCAGCTCCTCCTCTTCCTTCTGCAACAACTGTTAATAAAGCCTGACTGGATTCCAGCCAGTCATGATGTTGTAGGTGATGACACAGCCCAGGGAGTGGGACACAATGGACACTTTCCCTCCTTTCTCCTCGAACTCCAGGTTCCGGGAGCAGAAGAGGGAGTACAGCCGGTTCAGCTCCTGCTGCAGCCCTTTCACCAGCTGTTGCAAGAGGGGGAGGACAGTTAAATACCAACATTCTGTTGATGTTCAGGAAGGTTCATGTCCTGCACTGACCCTTTTCTAGGATGGAGGTCTGCTCCCTTTGCCTGGGAGGATGAACACAGTCTCATGGCCAGCAGCAACAGCCTGGCTGGTTCTCACTGATCCAATTGGTTCATGTCCCTCCCCTCCCCTCCAGAGCCTGCAGCAATCACCACACAGCACATGTGGTGACCCCAGACATGCTGCACTACACAGCCCACGGCATTACATTGAAATAAACACTTAAATAAGTGACACTTGTGCTTAAAGTACTTCACAGCACCCTCTGGGGTGAGCAGTACAAGCTTCTTGCTTTTCACTAGCACAGCAGTGACCATTAACACAGTGGTATTTCCCTTTTTGCTTGTTTCTCCCTCATTTTCCCCACCTTTTCACAGAACTGAACGTTTCTCCTGCATCAGAGGTTCAGCTCCTTTTTTAACTTAAGGAGCCTGAGCCACACATGACCTGGAATCAACTCACATTTCTGCCCTGAACAGATCATATTCTTTTTTTTACCACTGACCAACGTGAGCAACAGCATTCCTACCTCATTGCAGGGGACTGGGAAGAGAAATCCATTAAAATGGATGGGCTCAGATACTACAGTGAGAGCCTGAATGGATTCTGGGAAAAAAAAAA